>LWMJ02000600.1:0-20415 GCA_001693035.2 Taenia asiatica
TCGGCAAAGGCACGTTTCTGCCGTTTGTTGGCTACTATAGCTGATGGGAAGTATGACGCATGACGCAGCACGATTGTTACATAGACGCACACGGGTTCGATGCACCCACTTCTAGACGCCTGAGTTGGAACGCAGAATATCATAGAACTTCTCTTCTGCAATGTTCTTGCAAGCAATGGCAGCTCAGTTGCGTGCGACTTCAGATTGTAAAAAACAGTGGTACCGTTTCGTTATTCCTTCAACTCCTGAAACTGGCGATGTCTATCTCAGTTTCACAGTCTGGTTACCTTTCTGCAGACTTTATGCTGTGCGTCTGCTTTTATTGCTTGTGCAAATCTGAACATCGCCGCAATCCTATGTGCCACTTCGACGAGGTGCATGGTGGGCTTTGAGCAGTAGACGAGGTGCATGGTGGGCTTTGAGCAGTCGTCTTTTTGACTTTGTTCCTGTCTTATAAAATCAAACACTTTAAATGATATCAGAGACTGATTCATTGGGATGAGAGAAACTGGGCCTGTATCTACGATGGGTTCATTTGACGGCATAAAAGTTAATGCAGTGATTATGGTATTTCTTGGTAGACACATCGTCAAAGATATCTTGGGCGATTTTGCTCTCACCTAGCTAGTGCGGCTTCTTTAAATGCATTCAACCACTTGGATGTCCTTAGCCACACTTCGGTGGTCCCGTTTGATTTAGGAGCTAAGGTTAAACTCGTGAGCACCAGTATTTTTTATTTGCTTAGGTAATCTCAGCAACATCAACAGTTGTATCCTTGGCAGTAAGTGGTATGCAAAGCAGCCAAAGTGCAAAGGAAGAGCTTGTGGAATGAGTCCTAATGGATGGGATTGGGACATGCGCCACTTTGCAGGGCGAATCATGAAAACGGCACACACAGACACTGAATTAAAAATTTGCGATCTAATGTAGGTTTGGGCTAATTTGAGAAGGAAAAGGGATACGAAGGTGTATTTAGAAGAACTTTTGATTAAGTTACTTTACCTCGGTAAATATGATCACCCATCAAAACGTGCAATCGGATGTAGTGCAAAATTTCGTCCTTTTTTCAAAGAGCTAATCAGTAGCTGTGAAAGGCAGTGCTTCCTTCTGCGTAGACGATATAGGCTTTAATAACAACAGCCAAATGTTCTAAATGCTTAAATTCGCGGGGTTTTTGTTAAGTTGCTGGGACTTCTATCGAAGTAGAGAAGTGATGTAGTGCGCAGTTGATAAGGAGCGTTGCGATATGAAATGTGAACAATGAATTAGGAAAGGATGTTAGCGACGATATCACGTGCATGATCGTGGGGTTGCTAACCATTAGGCTTATGCTATGCCAGTCAGGGTTAGTGCATGCTCTGGTGATCGATGTGGGGAGCTTGATGTCGCTGCCTCATTTTGTCGCATTCTAGTTACCTTCGCTTCAATTTAGCTCTCTTGCTCCTACTTCTCCCGTTCCACTCTCCACTTCTTGGTGCTGCATCGTTCAGCCAGCTTTTATCGCATCATCTCACATTGCTTTGCTCCGTATCGTATGCATACATTACTGCATCGACTAAGGTAGCTCCAAAGAAAGAGGCAATTACGTTTGTGGTGGTGGGGACGTTGCTTTTATGGTGGTGTCGGTGAAATCATCATAAGAACAGCTGCTGTACACGTGATGAGGTTTTGTGGAATATAGCTGTTTATTTTGCATTTGGAAATGCACCGTCAGCTGCACTAACTCTTGCGAAGTGAGCTGTGGAATTGATGCGCATGGATTGGTAAAACGGATAAATTTTGTGGACATACATTAATGCAGTTCTATCATTGCTTTTGCGATTTTCTCTAATTTACATCTTTACTTACTTAGCAATTCAAAACTTAGAGTTCTACCTTTATAGTGCTTTTATTTCTTATACGCTAGCATTTCTCCGGGCATTCATGGCTCCTACAATAGGTGGCTTGATGTTTAGGGGTCTACTGCAGACCAAATTCCACACTTCCATGTATCTTTATGATAGTCCATTTACGAGCAGCACTTGTGGGGCTGTCGAGGCAGTTACGGTAAAAATATCACCACAAAGTGGATGTACAGTGAGCTATTTTGTTTACAGCTACTAAACAATTCATCCGCTCTTGCATTAATCGTGCCAACATTCGCACTTAGCAGCTTGGATGAGCCCAGCCAGTTCTCATTTGGGTCCCATTCGCGTCACAGATGGAATTGCGACTCGTTAGCATTACAACTTTCTTACTGTGTCAGGTCACCTCAGCGTTTGTACCACTTCCATTCTGGTCGGTAAGATGCGTGCGATGCAGCGAAAGGGAAAGAAACATACTGTTTAACTGATTTTAATAAACGCAGATTAGGTTGTGCTCAACTTCGAGCAGCGACCCACGAAGGCGGCACACAAACGGTGTAAAAGAAGTTAGCGATCCACTATAGGATTGTCGAAATTAAGAAGGAGTCCAACGCTAACGCAAGGAACCAGGAACATTTGTCGAAAAAACTTCGCGTTGATCCACCTGGTCGCCTAACGAATCATGGTTCACAAGCAAACTTTATTATCTGTGGGCAGTGTGGACGCCTCAAAGTGCAGAGGCAGAAGGAAAGTAATGCATAGGTTGAACGACATTTAAAGAGCATCTTTTTAGCAAGCGAAAATTAATCGCATGCGCCATCGACCTCCTGATTTTTATTAATGACGGTTGTGGACGTCTTGATAATTTCTAGGCATTCAGTTAAGTCAGTATTTTTTATTGCTTGCATAGGGTTTTACCCACGATTGATTAAAGTAAACGTAGTCATTTGGGACCGCGATCATTAGCACAATGAATTACACCGAAAACCCCAAAAGGAGAAGGGTGGCATGCATCCTGATGTTAATTTGGGCTGTATGAATAGATGTTTAAATCAACCTGACATTAACATTGCACTGGATTCTATTCCTAACAAACAAAGTATTTTTACATGCGAGCGCTACATCACTTTCATTTCGTTGCTACACTACCCTCCTAATTATCAGTGCTATTTTATGCTGTCCGACAAAACAGCGGAACGGGAAAAGAAATTGTCTAATTTGACTTGCTGAGAGGGGGAGAAAACTTCAATCTGCTGATTCAACCTATTTTGCGCTTAAGCAATAGAACCAGCAGCTCTGGTGTTGGTGGTAGTGCTCACGAGTCCTAGTTTTGGTTGTGAATTAAATAGGATCCAATCGAGACGTGACTGAACACATCCAAGTAGTCGAGTACACTAGAGCAATTGCCAGAACCGCGAAGAGAATTCGCAGTAACAGCAGGCACATATTTGATTTAATAGGCGAAAAAGTTAAAAATGGAAACATTGCAAATAGGAACGAGTTCGAAACGACTACATATAAATTGCGTTTCCGCGTGGCCATAATGTTTATTCATTGCGCAAATGCCTTCAAGTAAACATCAGTCTCTCATTGAGTGGGTGTGATTTAGTTGTTTCCTTCGGTAGCACATGCATATAGTGCTATTCAATGTGCTTTTGACTGCACTAAGTTCGTGAAACATGGTACACTACGATGCGTCAATCACACTCACATCATGCGTTTGGATGTTCTTGCGTGAATTCGCAGTCAGCGCCACACTAGTCTCTTGGCATTAATGGTGTAAACGGAGTCAGTGGTACAGTGATTGGTTCAAAAGGTACTTCTCTTGTCCACTGCAGCTGCAACTCTAACAAATTATCTAGTCATCTTAATGAGATCTTAAACTGAGGGCTATATGGCTGCTCGCAACAGACTTAATCGTGTTACCGCCATCTTCATTTGTTAGACTCCTCTTAATTTCCACTTCATCAACCGGTAATATCGCCTCAATCTGGACAGCACAGAAGTATTACCCTGACATAAAAGCTACCAGTTCCAAGTACATAGCCTTCATACCTTCCCACACAACTTATTTTGCAAGAGCATGCTGTCAAGAATTTTAATTTAACTTTCCTTAATAGTGGTGATTTACATAGATGATTTAAACAAACGTGTTGGCAACAGATTTACAATGATGAGATAACTTAGTTATCCACAGGTGTTGCTGGGGAGAAGTGAGGTATGATAGCATATTTGGTCGCGTTGGCAGCTAGCAAGGGTGGCATTGGAGCTGATTTTCAAAAGACGGGGGCTGTGTAATACTTATGCTGTTGAAGAACGACTTTGTAAGCAAGAAGCAGGAGGGAAATTTTAAATCGGGTGGCGAAGAACGTGACCACTCTCCTAAGTCCAAGATAACCTCACTATAAATACTTCGCCTCTGCTGCCACAGATTCCTCCTGTGCTTGTAATAAGGATGTCAAGAAACATTTAGCCTTCCCACAGCAGTTCCGATAGAAAGGGAGAGGAGAAAAGAAAAGAATCGTCTACACTTATTTGCCAGTTGTATTTTACCACAGCTGATCTTATTGCCAGGCGATTGTCACCCAATTCCTCTGGTATGATGATCTAACGCAAGCAGTTTTTATCTTTAGCACACACACGCTTCATTCCTTCCATTCTTTGGTACATTTCTTAGTCTTCAACTGTGCATTTGCTACATTCCGATACCCCTATGTCACCTTACATTCATTACCCACGCTAAGATTACTTGACCACTATTCATTTTCATGCTACGATAGGAGTTCATTAGAATGCTTCAGCATTCCTGCCTAGGAATGTACTAAACTTACCATGTTCTCACGGTTCGCTTTTTACTGACTACACTTTATTTGCCATTGTGAATCATCGGAGTGGTATTATGGTGTTGTCAAGGTCACCGCCATCCCCGACTTGTGAGCCAAAACTTCTTCACTATGAGGCAGTACAAATCAATTAAGTCATTTGTAATCAGCTTGAATAGATCGTTTCGATTTATCTTCCTGTAGCCCAATTTTGCGTTCTTTGGATCAACCACACATAGATGCGGAAGCCAAGATTCTAAGGCAGAGTGTTTCATTAGCCTGGACACTACAGCTTTCGGGCTCCCAAAAGCAAATGCCACTGTTATAGCTAATGCTTTACTCTCCTTTCGTCCCGACAGGCCTGACTTAAGAGGAAAGGGTTCCAGGTTATTTCCGCCTTGATATTTTTTTCGCATATTTGCATCTAAATGTACATCTATCAACCTTACTTCGTGTAAAGTCCAATGCTGGCAAATGGGAGGGAGTTTTAATGCCTTGTAGTTAAAAGGCCAGCAGACCAACATAACATTGGGCAAAGGTAAGAGATACAAAGGTTTGCAGATACACCAACGGATGTTATCAAAAGCGTTTGACAAACCCATCTACCACAATAAACACCGTTTCGATCGGCCATTTCTTCTAGCGTATCATTCAACTCCACACAGTTGCACAATGGCGGTACTAGCTACCGGCAGGCAGTGGGTGGCAAAATTTGAGGGCAAGGGACCTCTTAAAAGCATTGTTTTAATAGTTTTGACCATCGCTTCATAATATGCACACCATCTTCCTGCTCAACTTGTATCCTTGCATTATTGCGCATCCAAAACGCTTGATTATATTCGGGGGAAAATGCAATTACATTTGAAACCATTGATCCCACCGACGAACATAGAAGCTTATATCGTTACTATTTGGATGCCTGTCCCGACGTCGTCGTAACCCTTAACAGCCGCACTTAATTCCTCGACAAGAGTTGTGCATGCTGCATGCCAAGAGCATGGCATTCAGGGGCAGAGGTGTCTTTCCATCCGATTCGTAATTGTCTATCTGCTATTTAAGCTCCCTCCGTCTGTGTCATGCCTCGCTTCTTATCTCATTGTAAAAATTTGTACCATTGCTAATTAGCCGAAAAATGATATGGCATCCTGTGCATTTCCTGGTGACTGAGCCGATAAAAAGGAACATGCGAATAGGTGATGTCAAATCATCTAGCATTTAATGCTGATGGGCCTATGCGAATGTGTAACTGGGTCTGGGAATGGCGCACACTACCACTGGTGACATTATAAGTCGAGCAAGATTGGAAGCAGTTTTGCTGCATACGTGAAGAAGGGATGACAGACTAATTGCAGCGATGATGTGAAAGTGTTGTCATCAAGGTGGGATGGACGTCATAAAGAAAGGCATGGATTTTGCAATAATCATAATTAATATCACAGTATGTATTTGCTTGATGCCACTTAAATACAGCCAGATCCACTCCAATGCCGAATTTATTCCCATGTGAAACAACTGCCACTATACCCAAAACGACTTGTTTCCCTTCTACTTCAAATACAAAAACCTTTTCAGGGAGACTTGGTGACGAATCAAAGGGAGGATTTGAAAGGAGGCTTGCACGGACTTTACGAAATGGGTCACAAAGGGTCGTTTAGTAGATAAGAAGAAAGCATGGATAAGGTAAATTGTAGTGAGAGCAAACAGTTGGCCATCAGATGGTATCAAAATCGAGTTCCTCCAAAAAAATCTTGTATTATACTTGGACAGCACACATTCATGCACTTAATGGCCATGTTTTGAGCCGAAGAGCAACTTGGAATCGAACTAGAACCAAAGCACACCTCGTTGGTAAATTGTGTTTTACAAGGAAGATTCCATTGAGAAAACAGGACTTGCTTACATTGATTAGGAAAATAGAACCATGAGTGCCTCACAAGATTGCCCGCCCACAAATCCAACGCTAAATTCCTTAGTAATCCTAAAGGGGCATTTTAAAGCTGGACGTAAGGGCTATTTCTATAGACGCGAAACTTGACGGCAGATGCATTGGAATGATAGACTTTGCCTCCTTATGGTAGATCGACATTAACAATACGCTCTATTCACACCACGACGTCAGTGTTTGCACCTCTGGTGACCAGTTAACACTTGTAGTCCTGTTTCCTCATTTTACCTTGTTCCTGCCTTTTCCAGTTAGGCGTTACACTCCCGTGCTGATCCCTCTAATTTGGCGAGGTGTATGCGAATTCGGTCCGCTCCGTAGGCACTGTGACACTGCGTTGAGTGACCCAATAGTCCACGGTGGATTTGGCTATCGTTCCGTCGTCTGCACAACGCATGTGTACACCAAGATATCCGCCACTGCTTGTGGCAAGGGACGAAACTCTATTTCATGTTGTGACAACGAGGAACTGGAGGGTTCTTTTGGATGATCATGCTCCCTCATCAAGCTTGCAGTGGATTTTCAGTCAGGAATTTGTCTGCATCTGTGCTAATTTAGGTTGTGTTCGATGCAAGCAAGCACACACTTATCAAAGCCTTTGTTGGCCACCTAAGATATTGTTTTCTCATTTAACTCATCTTTACAGACATTAAAACATCCTACGGATCACCAAATGTCCATTAAAATGGATTAGTTCCTTCTATGCCTCCACGGTTAGCTGCGGCATTACCTAGATCTGATGAAAGAAATGATGGTAACCACTGCAGGTAGCTAATAGTGGCTAAATCCTTGAGTTTGTCAGTGAATCGAGCTACCTCTAGCTAGCAAATCGACCTTACAGGCATCGTCAAATTCATTGAAATGAGCACTAGAACAAGAAAAAGTTTAAGTGAAACCGGTGCGTTTGCGGTGCTGCCTTCGTCCGATGCGACCAAACATCGGATGGTTGCCGCGCCTTTAAATGTCTACCTCATTTCTTGCTTGTTACAAGCCGGAGGGCGAAAGAGTACAGATTTGCGTCTCTATAAATAGTCTTTGTTGCCAGCTTCAAAAGCTTCCTTAGGATTACTGGAGGCTTCCCAACCAGGCTAAACAGGTTCTGTCTTCATGGTGAATTCTTGTCTGTAAAGTACAATTCTACCCTTGTGGTATACTTTAATTCTAGTCCTATTCATATTCGCCCTCCGATTTAGAGCATGGCCTCCAGTACATGGATGTAGCATGTTCAAGTGTAGTGTGCTTGTGTTTTGGAAAATCTTGAATTTATCCCTTTCTGATGGTACATATTTTGCTCCAATAAATTGTGCTTCTTCCTTGTCATCTTGTTTTATGAACGTATCTATATGTCCGTTTCCGTAATTTTCCTGCAAACTTCCTGGTATACCCTCTCTTCGACTAACTACCGAGCCTTTAATAGAAATTTTCACTTGAAATAGAAGAGCAAGTCACACATGGATTAAACTTCGGCATCAGTGGATCTGACCCTAATTAGGTGGCATCAAGCAAATCCATATTGAGAAATTCACTTTGTTCATTGCAAAGCCTGTGCCTCTCTTTGTGACATCGATCCGACCTTACTGGCACCACATTTACATCATCGCTGTAGTAAGCCTCATTTCTTCACCACGTGTACAGCAAAGATGCTTTAAATCTGGCATGATTATAATGCCACCGGCGATGGTGCAGATCTTCACCGACCCATTTACACATTCGCATAGATTCATCTACACTACAAGTATTAAATGCCACACGATTCGACATCGCCTAGTTCGCTTCTTCCACTTTTCCTCGCCTTGTCCGTTGGGACATATACAGGATGCTGTATCGTGTTTCGTCTTTTTAGCAATGGCACAAATATATGTGCATTGAGACAAAGAGCGAAGCACGACGTGGCCAAAGGCCAGTTGAAACGGTAGCTTAACGACCACGAACAGAATGGAGGGACACCCCTGCCCCTAATTTTCATGCCTCCAACAAGTGACATGCATGACCCCCCTCGCCGAATTACGTACAGCTGCTAGGCCCTACTACGTCGGATTAGGCATCCAACTAGCAACGATTAAGGCTTCAATGTTTGTTAGCAGGATTAGTTATTCCTAGCCAACAAATGGCAGTTCCAAGCGTAATTACATTCTTCTCCGCAAATATAGTTGAGCACCATCGATGTGTGCAAGAAGGTAAAGACACAAATCGAGTAGGAAAATGAGGTGCATTTTACAAAGCGACAGTCATAATCACCAATGCCGCACTCTCAAGTGTGCATTCTCGCAATTTTCATAGCTTATCAGTTACTTCGTGTTAAACCTTGATAACGAGTTGTAGCTGAGGATAACTACCTCCCGTAGACATACCACCTGACTAACTTCACAATCGCATTCAATTCGGCCGCATTTGCATTTGCCAATGCGTTTGGTGGAAAGCTGGATTTGCAAACGCAGCCGAATTGGACGCCTTGCTAAAACACTTGAGAGGAAAAACTGCTGCTTCGTTATTGATGTTAATAGTTTACAAAGAGCATCTGCAGATAGCGCGATCCATCGGAAGAATAACTACTACCGCAAGCACGCTGAACTGCCGTCGAACGTAACACTTCGTGGATGCTTTTAATGACGTTGGGAAAGGTTGTGGCCCAAATGTAGGATTGGTTCCGTTTTTTAGCGTCTTGAAGTTAACTGGAGTGATGGGAGCATCCAAAATCCCAATATGATCTGAAGAATTAGGAATAATTACAGGACCTTGCTAAAGTAGTGCCATTCTGCACTATGGAGATGATTCGTGAGTTGTTGTTCTATTTTTTGTTTTTGCAATATAAAGAGCGGCCTAAAGCATTCGCCTCGGTTACTTGGCAATACTGCGCCCGACTTTTGATAATGCAGTTCTACAATCACGATCAGCCATCTTGGATTTCATTCCACCCTCACTATGCTTCGCTTGATCGCGATCTCTACAACAACGCACACTAAAGCAATGTTGATGAGCATCTTTCTTGACTTCAAATATTTTCTCAGCAGACTTACATTTGTTTTCTTAGCGCGCCGACACCGATGTCAGTGAAAGTGCTATTAATGAATCCTCCAAGTTTCTTCACAAAACATTGCTGTTGTTCGAGGTCGAAGTCAAAATGAGGGAAGCCTAGTGTGTGGATCTTCTTTCCACCTACTGATTTAAGAGCGATTATTTTCAAACACGAAGCATAACTGCAGGAACAAGAAAGTCATGGCTTGGCATAACCATCAATGTTGCAATTCTCCTCATCTTACAAGGAATCTATGTGCGTAGCGAATCAGAATGATACTGCAGGATAAGCTGGGTAAAGTTGCGATAATAATGTTGCGCTTGCAAAAAATAAAAAGTTCAGTAGATTCTTCCCACACTTTTGGTGCCGTAATTCTATTATCCGCTCGATTGTACACCTCAAGCAGTCGCATCGCATACTGCCTTAAGTGGAAGTCAAGAGTAGCCATAAGAGAGGGACATCAGCATGGTTTCTACCCATCTACTATCTATTTCTCTTCAGAACCTCCTCACTACAGCAACTTGTTGCATCAGTAAGGGGCTGTTGATAAAGAAATCACATTGTAGGATGTGTAAAATGAATTGAAGAGAACAATTTGTTGGACGAGGTCAACAACATTTAAAAGTGTAAGCCACTACTTTTGCTGAAGAAGGTGAACTTGTATGCAGCATAGACATAAAAGAGTGTTAGGCTTCACTCCTCCCAATTGCAGACCTCTAATTTTTTGGGTCATTATTTTGCAGACTACTAAGAGTTCGATAAGTGGGTCGCAAAACATGTGCGAATCAGTTCATGGTCTCTACAAGTCAGAGCATGAGATGTTGCATTCGAATACTATTAGGAGGAGTATGTAGGAATCTCATGTACCGATATTCATTTCACTATCTCGACAATGACATTTCAAGATTGCAATGCCATCGGAATGTAAGTGGTAATGTAGAGAAAGCAAAAATGAACTGATCAATCAAAATGATGGTTAGTTTTGCGTTAGTCTTTTCTATCTTCACGGGGTGTGTGCACCAGCAGACCCATTCAAAGGCTTCGTAAAGTCGCAACCAAGCCAACAAGGCAAGAACTGTATTTTAACGGCCATGTTGCATTTGCTTATAGAGATGAGGACGAGTCGCCACCCCAAATCATAAAGGCAGCGCGGGCACTTAAGTGACTGTAACCGTAACCGGCAGTTAAACGAAGTATTACACAGTCCTTCTCCTCTCTCGAGCATCATGGCCGGCGTCCTCATTGGAAACCTCCCGTGTTAGCCATCATAACGTAGTCAGTGCCGGAAGAAACACCCACGCAAATGAGATGATGTCTAGCCACAACCTCATAGATCTCTCTTGGACATTCGACTCGATCTGGAGTTTCGCCAGTTATGAGCAATAAATTCAAAGTGGAGGATCTACGAAGCATTAATGTGTCTATAGGATTTCCAACAGGTGAACTATGAGTTAAGTTCAATCAAAATGACACTTGTTAAATAAAAATGAAGGCATTTGCTAGCGGTACGGAAATGGCGCGATAGTCACTGTAATCCCCGCTTCCAATCTCAGCCTTGGAGTCTTGAGATGAGGCGGCTTATTATAGATTAGAATATGCTTCCTCCTTGGTTGTTAGGGGCCTCTCTTGGGTCACGAAGAATACTAATCTATCCGCCCGCTAAAAAACCTGCGTCCAAACAGCATAAGCTGAAGTTGAATATGATTTAAATAAGAATTCTTATGCGTTTAGTTGGAGCAAGTGACGACGAGTGTAGGATGTCATCTTCGAAACATTTTTGGTTGTGGGTAAAGCATTTTAAAAAACGCAAGGCCTTTGTTAAATTTGCTAAGCAGTCTACCATTTCTTGAACTTTAAGCTCTTTGTAAAGTCAGCGATTTGGTGTGCTACAGAACCATTGGTGAGCCAGCTTTCTATAAACATTCAAAAAGAAATTAACGTAGAATTTTCCTTAACTTATGACTAGTTAGAAAAAAATTATTTCTTGAACACAGTGTGCCCCTTAAAGTCTGAAATTTTATTCAAATGGCATTGTCATTGCTAAACCTTATGAAGTGTGTCTGCGGGAAGGATTTCTGTCTTATTTGCCTGTACAGTTAGCGCCAAAAGTCTGCAGAGTAGGAACTTGCCCAGCAGAATTACCTGTCGTGATCTGAGCCTGATAATGGAAAGAAACGCACCGGAATCGCTTAAGCGGTTGTAACTTATCAGTGACCCTCATGTTTGAGGGTCTTCACAACATTCCATACATTAGTTATGTACTTTAGATAACTTTGCAATTGAGTCTGTAAGAAATTACACGAAGGCGTGAATTCAAGAGAAGCTCCTTTATGCATCAAAAGCAAGCTAAAGCAATAAAACAATTCTGCGTCAACCAAATTAGAGCATCTGTACGCTCACCAATGCAGTGCTTCATTAGTAATTCAGAACTTCTAATTCGCATGAGGTACAAGGTGTGTAGAGGAGCGAAGAAATTGTTGAGATTAAACCTTCGATTGCTATCAACAAAAACGCTAGTGCAGCAAAAGTATAGTGAGAGTACTGCTCAACCTTGCTTACCTCTTCGATGCCTCCACCTTTAGGCAATTAGAACAGCACGCAGACAAGTGCTCTGAAATATGTAGAAATAAAGTGCTGAATAAGTTGGCAAAGCACGAACGATCGCTTATTTCAAAAAATTAGTCGGATATTTACTAAATTATAGGTTAAATTTGTGCATTCGCCCATGCTTCGAACCAGCGATTGGAACTTTTAATGACTTATATGTGCCAAGTGTGTTTGGCAAAGGGTGGGTATAGCGTGTATCTTAGGGCATAAATAACAGGTGAAGTTATTCACATAAGCGAGAAGCCAGGTAAAATATTTGAGGTTCTAAAACGCCTTCTTGCTATAGTTAGTGCTAAAAGAAAAAACATACCTGGATCTGTGTTCAGAAATAATTGTGGTAAGAAAACATATAATCAGCATTTGTTTATTTTCTTCATTACTTCGTAAATAACGCTCAAGTAAAATATTCCTGTGTGGTTTAGAATTGTCATGCGTCCCATACCTATACACGAGCTTTGAAATACCTTATTCCTAATCTAGAACTTTTTGGCAAGCGAGATATTTTTAGCCAAACGAGTCTTTTGCGACATTCAACTTCAAAATAAATAGTTTGAAATTCTGAATCGGGTCCACTTTTCCTCCAATAATCGCCTCTTCCAAGGACTCATGTCGATATGCAACGTAAATGGAACCCTTGAACCAAGTGGCCTGCAAATAAAATGCAACAATTGATCTAGATATTTTGTGCTGTACAACAGAAGGGGATGGAGCAAACTCACTCCGAGTGGCAGCTTTGCATCTTCTACCCATTCCTTGTACTCATCGATGGAAAGGGACTCAATGAGATTGGAACCGTTAAGTACGGGATCAACCTTTCATCCAATCTTAGATTGCCACGCCGCTGATGCCTTGCGCATGTTAAGGCGGCCGTCGTTACATGCTTTTTCTTGGTGCACTTGCGTAGATCATTGAGTATGTAAATGTTGAAAAACAAAGCATCCGACAGAAAGAGTTGAGCTACTTTCATAGGTGGTGCGCCACTCAAAAGGCAAGGGATGAGTGGCTGCTGGCCTGACTAGGTGTCACTTGCATGGCAGAACAGAAGGACTTAAGCGAGCTAAATGATACAAACTCCTGCACTGTGTCGTTTGCATTAGGTGAATCAGACAGGCAACTTGTGTGGTGTTTGCAGAGATAAAACCCAGCCACTCTGCTCTCCCATTGCTCTTTTATTCCAAGAAAATGAGAGACGTAACCAAAATAACGCAAACTGGTCATGAAGCCCTAGTTGGCGACGAAGGCGGATGGATCAGGTAGGCCATGTTGTTCCACATTTGAATATTACTGCTGGGATGAAAGAATTGTGTGGTGGCTTCCTTACTTTTTCACAGCTGCTAATGTGCCCTCTAAGACTGCTGTCGTTTCAGAAGCGGATTCTGCACGTCAGCGTCTTTGTCCAACACCTGTATGGACTCGGTTGTGTTATACACCATGCATCGAACCAATGCCCATCCTTACACACCCGTTGTCAGCTGCTTGACGTTTCGTCGTAGTCGTTTGAATGTGCAGCACCGCTTGCGCGTGCACAGGTGGCACAATATGAGGGATTGCAATTCCAGATCTCGCAACTACAAACCATCTTGAATCCTCTCACACTTACACAATCAGGATTGTCAATGCCCACGCCATGTCATGAGCCAATGTGTCAGACAGTTGGACAAATGTCCAACCCACTGCAGGGATGGAATCGAAGAGCTGTTTGTTCAGTGCTTGTGCGTCCCTACTGGAGCAAATTAATTAGGTCAGTAGTGCATGCATGTGTTTGCAGTGGGATGTCCGAGAAATCGGAATCGCGTTCAGCTTAAAGACTGGTATGAAGCCTTTGGAAGTGCATTTGAGAGTGATAAGTTTATTGCCAATGCTAGTGGATGGTGGCTCCTCAATCAAGCGCATCGACTTCACACGAGTCAACACAACAATGTATTGATTCCTGATTGCTCCTTTCTTTTATAAGCATTGTTTATTGTGTGGGTTGATACTTTGGATGCAAACTCCAACTGAGCAAATACGTTTAGCAAACATGTCCGAAACACACTCCGGAACTCCCACTCCTAATGAAGTAACTTAACAATCACTTTTCGATTTCGTGCATTACCGATCTCTAGACGCTTGATTTTAGAGAAGATAGGTTACACATAAGCACGGGAGGGGACATTTACTTTGCCTCATTTAATCCTAATTTTCATTTAAATTACACCATTTAAGGTGCAGTAAGACTGTGTTGCAGCTCAAAGGAAATATTCGACTAAGAATTAAAGGCCTTATAACATGATAAGATTGCCACTACTCTTCCCCCCTAGAAGACCACCACTAGTGATAGAGATGCCCCTAGCGATCCCTGGCCATGCTGTTCTAATTTTATCTTGAGAAATGCTAACACCTATTCTCCTTTTATTTCTATTCGTATTCGCTTTAATATAATCTTGTGCAAAAAGGCGTAGATACGTCAGTTTGTAATTCTCTGTAGCGCTTACCAGCACTACAGTATACCTGAGGCTAAAAAAGACCAATCACTTCGTCATTCCTAATGATTCGCACTTGTAGGATTCCCGCCTACGTCTACCATTCTAATGCTTTAGACTCTTAAACGAAAGGCTTCTTACTTCGCTTTGACAAGGCAAAGTTGAGTTCTCCTGGATTTCCTAATTTTGCTTCATTTATCCATTTTGCCTTGATGTTAAAGCAGAATCTTTATTCAAAGCGCTATCGTTGGAAACTCTTATCTATCCAAGTCGCAGTAGGCATTCAGATTTGGTACAGCGAATGGTATATCACACTGTTCGAACATCAAGGGTGTTCTGGTGGACGCGGAGGCTAGTTTTGTGGAAAACCAGCGACAATGTCGCTCTCGATGCCGCAGTGGTTCTTACCGCGGAGGTTCTTGAAGAAGCCGTGATCACCCCAGTCAGTGTTCCAGGAGTTAGCGCACAGCCTGTAGGGTACGCCCTTCTCTTCCCCCCATCCCATCAACTTGACTGCGTGGCCGCCGAGCAGCGCACCGCTCACGTGCTGGTACACGCCTGATTTGTAGGTGGGGAAGTCAGCGTACACCTCAAAATCCGCCTCCACAGGGCCGTGTGTTAGTAGCTCGTGCTTAATTGCATCCTCGTTGGAATGGATGGAGTACACTTTGGAGGCTAGATGATGGAAAGGAAGACATTATTTATTTGGCAGCAGATCCCAAATTCAGTGTCACTCATTTTGTGCTTCATCTCTACCATTACAACGGCATCACCAAGAGTGTTATTGCCTGTGTGTTTTGCTCACTGGCAACTTAAGGAGAGCAGTTAGATTTGGTTGCAATGAAGCAGAACTCTATTTTATCTGATCAGATTTTTTGACCGCCTTCATCCAAGTTCTGTATCCTCCTCGAGGTGTGTAATCCACCGGTCGTTCAAAAACTAATAATTTTATAAGTGAACCCACTCCTCGGGTGGCATAACCGCAGGGTTGACCCAAATATTACAATACCTACCAGAGGTAATCCCCCATTTTCACTTACCATAATGTTTGTCTTTCTTCTAGGGGACTTTGTATTCCTCCTGGCAGACATTCTTGCACTCAGGAGTTAGAGCATCACCCTCACATGGAGGACGGGTGCCATTGAAGTGATGTTCACAGTGGGGTATCTCGTAGGCTCGACACACACCCTTTGTGCCATAGAGACCACCGCTGACGAGACCAGCATATTTCCAGAAGTTCCAAGCCAGTGCAGGAAAGCCGCCGTTGCAGCCCATTCCACACTCATAACAACAGGAGAGCAGATCATCTGCGCTCAGTCGCACCATCCCTGCTCTCCCGCTTACTGTCTGCTGGTGGATGCATAGTCGGTCCGACATAGCCTCTGCTGCTCCAAAGGCCTGCACCACCCACAATAAAGGCAACTCTCAGAACTGCGGCAACTGTTGCTTAGACAACTTCTATTTTATGAGATTATTACTAAGTCTCCTTGAGGGACTGCACCACTGCAATGTCCTAGCTCCTAATTACTATGAAGAAAGCAATGCTTCTATGAGTATGATAGCATGCTAGAGAGCATACCCAGCAGGATCCACAGCTGCCTTGATCACGAATTTCAAAGAGGGTTTTGCACTTCGGCCATTTTTTACGGGGATCAAAAGATGCCGGTAGGTTTCTGTAGCTCTCCTCGGAAGGAGAGTAGAGAAGTGGCAAACGTCTTCCCATAGGATCGGGAAGGGTTCCCAGTTGCTGGCGTATCTGTGAGGGCGAGATGAACCGTCTCGATGGTTCTGCCCTCCAGGTGGTGTTAATCTGTGGTAATGCATAAAAGTCAGGTGGTTCTGATGAATCCCATGTGCTCATTGCAATATGTTGTTGTTGTTAAGAATGTTCAAAATAGGTCACAATGAGTCGTAACCATGCATGAAATTAGTGCTGCATGCCACGTTGAACGTAAAAGCAACTCTATCATAGTTTGTCATATAGGGATTGACAGAGTTTTACTAACTGATGAAGTGCCTAAAAATGAAGTCTTATTTCCATGTGCTGTTTCACTCGCATATGGGAACATTACTGCTTTTAGTAAATGCACCGGTATGGAGAATGCGCCGTGAATTCTCTGCAAGACCTCTATCTTACTTGTGTGACATAGCAAACACGAAGCCTTTTTGTTAAAACGATGAAAATAATTAGAGGATATGGTTCAACAGTCCAGAGGAATAAGGGTTTTACTGGTGTCAGGATAGCTTACTGCAGACTTAAAAATAAAGGGTGGAATAAATTCCGGTTAAAAGAGATCAAATATGGTAATATTAAACGAAAACTAAACTACGATCATAAGACCTGCAAGAGTGAGGAATGTTCAAGTGAAGAAGGGAAGAAGCTGACTCAAGAACAGCTGCTTCAATTCCTACTATCTAAACTAAATTAATCGTGTTAGAGCATTTAAGTTCCAGGAAGGAGAAGGTGTGTTTCAATGAAAGTAAGATTGAGATCGGAAGACGAACGCGGTTGACGTAGTCGATGATTGCGCTAGAGAGGGGCTCATGGAGGGCGACGGATGGAGCGAGAACCTGCCAACGGCGCGGGTCACAGTGCTGCGTCAGGCTACCGGCAGAGAGGAGGAGCAGCAACAGCATAGAGACATGAGACGTCTTCATCGCAGACATAGCTCGGAATGATCAGTGGTTAGAATGACATCGAACCCACCTGAGCGAGCGTGCGACCGACTGACTGACTGACCAACTGAATCAAAGCCTACACAAACCTATAGGAAGTGTAAACATCGGTGCGTGAATTTCCAAGTCATTTATCCGACACGTAATCGAATGGTAAGGTAAACATGAAACGAACAGCACCACAATGATGCGCATCCATTCCGACGCATCTATCGATTGTTGGGAAATAAAAATGCTGTTAGAACTTACCTGCAGCTGATGGGTAAAGTGTAAAACGTTACTAGTCTTGGCGTGATAGTACTATAAAGCAAGGAGAGGCCACATTTAGACCTGAGTAGATGCAGCAGTGATGTGGTGTGAACTTAGCGCGGCTAGTAGTCGTAAAAATAATGCACTGTAACAAGAATGATAAAAGAAATCATGTATCGCAGCGATCACCACATGCGCGGTGGTCTACGAGCACGTCTGGGCATGTTAGCAAAGCCGTAGCCGCATTCAAAGTAACTCGAGTGAATGCTTCGGCTACTGTCGTACATTTAGTGTTGCCTTCCATGACAGATATAGGATTCACTACTGACATTGATATTGGCAGAATTTGTGGAAACGAAAACATGGCAATGTTTCATGGTATGAAAAGAAACAGTGGGTAGAAATGCACACAAGTGACTAGCACCTGACGCACTTTTGTCCCGGCGGGAGGCGCTGCCCCAATTTACACCATTGGGCATGCATTTGCCATACACAAATGACAACTCGACTGGGAATAATTGCCATCCATGCACAATGATTGTTTAAATAGGAACTTTCTGTAGCACACTTGCTATGCCTACCGAAAACGCTTACACATGCTTAATTTTCCAAAACTCATCATTTTTGATCTCTATTAGCAAAGGTTCCCACATCAACCCACCGTTGCACCCATTAATTCTTACCGTAGCGAACGCAATTTTGATCCGATGCTCTTAATGGACTTCCCACAACCCACAAGCCCCATGACACAACATTGCACTTTATTCACCTATAAGGAGAAACATTTTAGTGCTCATTATTAATGCACCAACGAGAGATGAGTACAAAGTGTGAACAACAATGGACTACCACAAAATGCAAACAATGAAGCTAGCACGTGCCTGTGCAATGTACCATGCAGAGTGCAATCGTTCTCAGGCCTTAAGAAGCGTCGGTGGTGCATTTACTTAAGTCTTCTACTCATTTTACCACTCTTATTGGAGCCTTTCTCACACACCATCTGCCAAAACTATGATGCAGAGGTCATCTGTGTTAGCCACAAAAGTTCGGCGTCGTGCATCGCGTCCATTTCGTGTGTACTCATGAGGATACCATGACACTTTGATCTAGTTTATATTTAGCGCTTGCACCTCAAGTTTGTTTGACCTTCAAAGAAATCATTCATGGTGCACTGACAGTGTGAATAGACGTAGATTCGGCTATCATGCCCACCCTTGAAATAGATGAGGAAAACGTAAATATAAATGTAAATTTTGTCTGTTTGGAGGCCTGTATCGGTTATGGTCACTTGAATGACTTTATTGCCTTTGCCATGTCAGCCGTCCTAATTCTCTTCTGCTTGCTGAGCATACATAGGTACTTGTTCTGACCATGTACTATTCGTTTCTGTCTTCAAAGAATTCTCAAAACGCGACAATAGGAGGACAGCTTTTGGAGGCTCTGTTTACTTTGAGAAGGGTTACATCTTATCCACGCCCGAAAAGCCCCGATCAATCTGTTTAAGAGGAAATTTCTGCAATTTGTGAGGAGAAGAAAGCGAACCGTTGTAAGACCTTCTCACAAAAAGTATTGCCTCCAGCTCAATCAAATTTGCAGTGAATTTGACAGTTGCTTTCAATTTCAGTGCGAATTCTCTTTAGATTTCGTTCCAATATTTTTAAAGGACTGCAAACTTAACTACGCCCTATTTATTCTAATGAAACTCCTGGCGAAGTTTAAGCGCATTAGGTTCCATTATCCTGTAATTTTTTTTGAAATTATAGGTATTCTTTTTTAATAACATTCTTCACTCATCGCAGGCGGTATTTCTGTTGAAGTTTGACTTATATTTGCGCATCGAATAAGTGAGCGACCCACTTGTAACGGGATTCTGTGTGTAGCGTCCCGAGACTCCCTTTAAGGTAAAAGAAGGCATAGTACTGGGGGTAGAATACATGTATTCTGGAAACAGAGGGTTTGGGGGCTGTTGGCACGGCCCGGAGGCCGACCAACCGGCTCAGTACAATATGGCCACCCAAGTGACCTAAACTGGTAGTTCGAACAAACAAAGTATTACACTGTGGGCTCTGGTGTCGCCTCATTATGCAGTTGGCGAGCTCAAAAAAATAATTTACCAGAATTTCTCGATTGGGATGTGGTTGTCGACTTAGCTAACTGGATGAAAATGTTTTGCTTTTCATCGTGTGTGCAATCAAATATGGAGTGTGATTCCATAACCTTTGCCGTGACCTAACACAACCTTGATGTGCCAATGTATGCAAGGGCGGTCGAAACGAGTCCTATTATTTTATTATCACTCTAGACTGAAGAGAAGATAGGAGATATCTTACAGTTGGGTCAGTTTAAAGGGTAACTTTTGCACAAACTACTAATGCGTGTGAAAACAGTAAGTGTGTTGCTCCTGCTGTTCGAAGTGATTCAGGACAGGGTTTACTGAAACGCCCATTTTCAGGCATTGTTACAGCTTAGAGAAACCGACCATCGTCACGCCCAGCTCTGAAGTTCCTTCGTTTTGCTAAAAGTTTTGCGAAAAAAACCTAGGATTTGTGTTGCATTTGCCCATTTCCTTTCTGATTTGCTGGGAGGCAAAGTCTCATCAATTGGACTTACATTACCTCAATAATAAATTTGGCTTATTTTTCAACCAGCCACTCTAAACAGGCGTGCACAAATCGCTGGTTAGAAAAATGGAAAGGCAGTTGCGTTTGATGCTGGCTTGTGCTCGCACCGTACATCTCATTGCTGACGCAATCATGCTAAGTAATGGATTGCTCGACCAGTCGATAGGAATATCAGC
>LWMJ02000600.1:20761-40534 GCA_001693035.2 Taenia asiatica
ACCGTATAACGATAATTAAGACTCATCAGCCGTGAAACGAACACTATTTTAGCTGAGGCAGTACCAGGAAGCTGCTGTGCCCTTTTTCTCTCGACGTGCTAATATCTAATTTGTTAGCAGCAAGTCATGGCTGGTGGTTTACCTCGGTGCAGGCTCAAACCAATTTCCTCGCAAAACAGTTGCAATTTAAGCACACCAGCTTTCGTGATAAGTGCTGCTTTGGTAAAAGGGAAGCGATGTAAGAGGCAGGCCACCGCGTTCTGTTTATCCCACTGTTCAATTTGAGAATAACCGTAATAGGCCATGGTCGGTGGTTTTCCATGACGGACATCTTGGGCAACACTTTTAAGAAACAATGAAAATTTTCCCCACTGACTGCAATTCTTCTCACAGGGTAGAAGCTGCTTACACATTCGATTTAAGGCTCATTTTCGACTTGAATAAAGAACTAAAAATAATAGCAATTATGACACCAGGCAGTGCGTGTGAGAGCGTCGGAATAAAACTACACTTCGACACAATTATTTTTTGGCAAGAATCGAATTCCGCATAGCAAATATTCTCAGCTGCAAATTAGTGCACACTCTACAGTAATGATGCATTCGTACCCGTTTCAAATTGTAATCATAGCATGGCGGTGCATCAAAACTCGATCCACTGGCACCGAAACGTAGAGTGGTACGAGGAAGTGCACAGCTTTCTTAGTCGACCCTGGCGTTTCAACTATGGACATAGAGTAGCATCGACCCCAATCAACACACCAAGTGCTAGAGTTGTTGCAACTGGGCAGCAAAACACAGGAAGTAAGCGAATCCAACTCCATGCTGTGTATAAAACAGTTGCAAGCATAGCATTATAAGTAAGCATGTCGCGTTAGTTCCGCTGAGTGTGATAGCGAAAATGTAAGATTAACTATGTAAAGATGCTAATTGATTTTCCACATGACTGGTTGGACGTCATGAACTCCACTTGCTTTCATAATCTGCACAGTTCAGCTGTTGTGATGAGCTACACCGAGTCTATCACAGCCACTGTCCTCCGCATCATTATAGCCCCTAAATTACATCTCTGCCTTATTACAATCATTTTTGCAATTATTTATTCATTTTGTTGGAAAAATCTACGTAATTCAGCGACAACCTCATCTCTGCCTTATTACAATCATTTTTGCAATTATTTATTCATTTTGTTGGAAAAATCTACGTAATTCAGCGACAACCTCTACACAGGAAATCGCTATGACCATCAGGAGAACTCAAATTATGTTGTGGTGAGTTATGAACTATTCTGCAATGAGCTGCATAATGTGGCTAATTAATTGCCGAATTCAGGTTAGGCCCTAAGTACTCACCCAAAGACAGTTGGCATGGACCTATTAATACGATCATCGGTACGCGCTTGACTTGTGGATACTTGATCCAATGGTGAAGATGACTACTCAGATAGACACACACCTAAAATGCTCAATTGTATGCATTATATTTTAGTGTGGGTGTATTTGGGGATGATAGTAGTTTAAGTACGTGAAAACTAAACCAGATAAACGACTAGAGGGAGATAGAAATTGGCAGTACTGAGGGTTATGGCACGATAGGGAACGAGCATGGGAGCAGAAATGAGCAGAGGGAGAAGGCGGAGGAGGCGGAGGGAGTGGTGAGGTATAGATAGAGATAATGGAAATAGGGGCTATCAGTGGCTTTGAACCCTCATGACATTACTACTCGGGAAATCGATATGCAGTGAATTGTGCGCGAACCTCCAGCGATGCTCTGAACTCATTCAATTTGCAGAGGAAGGAGGGAGTGGTGAGGTATAGATAGAGATAATGGAAATAGGGGCTATCAGTGGCTTTGAACCCTCATGACATTACTACTCGGAAAATCGATATGCAGTGAATTGTGCGCGAAACTCCAGCGATGCTCCTGAAATCATTCCATTTGCAGAGGAGCCCATCCTCAGGCCACGAGGCCTAAACATTCTGTGCAAAATGGCAGAGATTTTCCCGTGGCTGAAATCGATCCGGATTGCGGCCATCTGGTTCCTGCAATCACTTGCCTCCACTCTACTTCATCTGAACATTAAAATAGACGCCAGATTTATTTATCTGCTACGTTGCTGATCTCCAACGAACACAGAATGTTAAAAAAAGAGGCGGCTTTTATTAATTCTGTGGCCTATTCGTTGCTTTGAGCTGAAGTGAAAAGATTGAAGATACCCACTTTTACATCATTGTTTGTTATCGACTCGGTGTTTTAAGCGTACTGCTACAAAGACTGCTGCATGATCAGCACTGGGAGCTGTGCCGCAATGCTACGAAATTAATAAGAGCTGAAATAAAAGGTGCATATGAACAACCAAAAATGCCAATCACCACCGGAAAGTAAGCAATGGAACTGATCATCATGAAAGGAAGCTAAAATGCAGACGGTCAATTGAAGGCGCGTCATGGTCCTACCAACAACTAAAAACCGGCGGATTTTGCCAGTAAAGCAGTATCAAGACACTAGCCCAAATGCAGGTCTTAAATTAGGCGTCCTTTGCTGCACCTGAGTATTTGACAAGGTAAGTGGGTAATTAAGAGAGCAGTAAAAGCTTGCAAATGTTTGGGGCAGACTACAGCAGTCTTTACCAGGAACTCAGCCGCTCTCGCCTTTGATTTCATGGTGATGGGCCGGGTCCGGTGAAGGCTCTAAATCACCACTAAGGCAGCCTGAATAGCAGCAGTTAAGGCAGCATTTTTGCGTCAGGCTGCGTCCAGCCTGCGGTACTGCGTTAGAAGATGCAAGTTCCTCACAGACCTAGAACCCCACAACTACCGCTTCCTGACGCTTTAGTAATTGATCTGTATCTGCACAGCTGTCGGTAATGTTGGCTGCCAAAATGTAGGAAAGTCACCTGCATAACACGAAATTCAAGCGTTGCCTTATTGCTCCCCCCATAACCTCATTTATGCTTCAAATCTGCAAGCTACTTGCCGTATATTTTGACGCCGCTACCAGATTCGCTTATCTTTAAACTCTCCTAATACACATAAGCATTGCATAATTGATACAAGCAAAAAGTAAATGTAGGACTGGATAATGGATGGAAAAACAAAAGGCCTTCTTTCAATCCTCCGCTTCCATCGCGTAACTCTCCATCTCCTCGTCAAACCGAACCCTCCACTCCGCCATTGCAGACACGTAGGGATTTGAAACCGGCAAACATCGTGGAGCTTAAGGGTAAGCTGTGATCACGGTCCCTCTCTTCTTTCTCTGTCATAACTCACCCTCTTTCCTTCTCAAATCTCTCACATGCGTCAATTCAACATTATCACATCTGCTATGCGGTGTAAATCGCATAGATAGGGGAAGCCATGACTGACCTCTTTGAACGTGCCACCCGAAAAGAATTCTAACTTTAATAATTTGATTCCTTCATATTGTACGCAGTCACATGATAAGATGAGAGGGTAAGTGAATCAGTCTACGAATAGGTAGTTAGAAGGAAGGAAAGAAATAAAGGATGCTGCATGACGGCACTGTTCAGAGCCATCCTACGGTGTCCGTTTTCAATCCTTTTTACTTCAATTCCACCATCCCTTCTTCCACACCCAGGATTTGTCATTCCCTTATCTCCACCAGCAGAAAATTCTTGTCACTTCGCTCCTACCAAAGCAATGCGTATGGTGCTTTTGCCTTCGGTAATGCAAGGCAAAATTTGCCCAAACACAGGATTAGGGATGTGCATAAGAAATGTGCCTTTGTTATCTCTATATCAACCTTTAGGGGTAAGGTGCTGAAGACCAACTCACTTCACTCCTTTCCATTGCTTCCCCTTTCCTATGGCTTCCCTGCTTTTTATCTTATTTTGTATTGATGTGAGCACGGCACATGAAACTGGCAAATACTCCCGTGGCAGATTGAGGCGATTTGTCGCTCGCGTCGCCAACGTTTCATGATGCCTGCGCAGACGCAGGCAAAGAAGTCTGTCAATCAGGGCGATGCATTGCTATTGGCAAGTGACGAACCAAATGACGGATTAAATTTTTGATGATTGTGGAAGTCGCAATCAAAGTGCTGTAGTGTCAGCAGGCAAAGAAGTCTGTCAATCAGGGCGATGCATTGCTATTGGCAAGTGACGAACCAAATGACGGATTAAATTTTTGATGATTGTGGAAGTCGCAATCAAAGTGCTGTAGTGTCTTCCTCTTTTTTAGCTAAATAACTATATCCGGAAGAGGCGATATGAGGAATCGGGTCAAGCATACACTGTGTGATTAGGAAATCAATGAATTATCCCTAAAGGTGGCAATCGATGCAACGAAGGTGCGTTTTTGATGAGTATCCCTAACTATTTGCAAAGGCAATTTGTTGCCTTGCATTACCAAAGGCGAAATCTGTTAATGCGTTTCTTTGAGATGAGCGAAGTAACAAAGATTTTTAGCTGAAAAGACAAAGGAATGATTGGGACAGAGGCGAGGAAGGAGGAAGTTGTGAGTTTGGAAGGATAGAGGGTGAGAAAGGAGAAAAGAGGATTGAAAATGGGTAATGTAGGTTGACTCTGCTCAATACAATGATGCAGCTTGCCCTGTTTTTCTCCTCTTTCTGCCACCTGTTCTTAACCCACACATCTAGCCAAGTGGCCAAGTAAAATACATGAGAATCGACTTACTGAAATGAAATTGATTTTTTCATTGGCACAGTCAAAGGTGACAAGTGTACTTTTACCCTCTATGTGATTTATACTGGATACTGAATGTGATAGCATTGGAATGTTATACACAATCAATTAAGGAAGGATGAGGAGAGGATAGCACAAGGAATTGAGAGGGGAGGATTTGATAGTATAGCCTATTCATCATTCCCACTACGTCTACCTCTTTTGGCCCCCTAACATCCCTAGAACGTAGAAGTTCAAGTATGGGCGTGCCTCAAAGATCAAGAGAGAAACGATGGAGGACCGGAGGCAAAAGGAAAACAAAGTAGGAGGGAGACGCTGGCAAATGACAGAATGGTAAGAACGACATTGCAAAGAAGGATAAATACTAGAGGACTGCCTTACAAAAGTGTTTCGGACAGCACATCATGCATGCGGTCTTGTGAGAGCAACCATCACTCACCTTTGTACATTTTTACCTTGGCCAATTTTTGTGCATCGTAATGTATACAAGGGGGGCAGAAGTAAATATGAAGGACCACCGTTACTTATATGCTTTGACCCAAATTGCTACCCTGCCAAGACTGTTTTTCTTCGGGTTTTACCTCTGGTGGTTCCTTTTAGGACAAACGGCTTCTAGGTGTCAAGAAACAGCTTCAGTAATGCAAGACATGGATTGCGTGAAGACATTGGTGACTAATTGCTACTAAACTTGCGGAGGCGTGTCGCAGACCAGTTTCTACCTTGCACTAAAGCAGACAATGGTACTGATTGCACCTCTCCGGTGCAGCGATAGGAACATACTTGCTTAGCTGAAAGGACGAAAGATTATTTAGGTGAGAAGCGAAGATGGGAGGTTTACAGTAGGGAAGTGGAAAAGAGGGGAGGTAGAGGTCATCGTCGGATGCCTCTGCACGGTGTTCTGACACCAACTTCCTTATTTTCTTCCCCGTTTCTTTCACATGTTCCTAAAATTCACTCCATTACCTATTGTTCTGGTCAGATACGTAGGTAAGACATTTAGGGATGAATTTTGTCGAAGTAATGTCCTTCTATTGAATGGCACACTTGAAGACGCTACCCATAGTTTACCTTGGTAAGTGAAACACGCTAAAGCTATGCACGTGAATGTGACAAGGAAAAATGAGGAGAAGATGAATCAGGGATGACGGAAAAGAAGGTGGCATAATTTATCTCTTCTTTTTACGATTTCTATCTCTTTTGGCCCTTTGACGTCTTTTGAATAAGAGAATGGGAGGTTGGTGTTTTATGGAGAGTCTGAGTTGGAGACGGCACGGGTTGACATTTTACAGCGAATTCTTACTTATACCTCTGAAGTTGGGAGTAGGAATTGGTTGTCTCGACACACTACGAAAAGAGTAGTTTGCCTTAGTCAGACTCAGACAATCTCCGTAGGTGGGATGCTTTCCCAGAAATGGCAATGTGCTCCAAGCTCTTCCGTACATTAACAGCAAACCATCCTTATGACCTACTAAATCAAGGCAGGGACTGCATGTAAGATATCGACTGCGAAATTCCCAGAGTGTAGTTAAGGATCTCTAGGCTAATTTGAAAGGATTTAGACCAAATAATAACTCCAGAGAGAATATTAACAATGGCTGAAGAAACCACAGATGTGTAAATGATCTTCTCATGTTCTGGCGTACCCTTACGCCCATTAATGCGTGTTGTTATTAGGTACTCAAGCCCCTGGTGACATTGAGGCAGATTTACTCGGTGCTTTGACACTCGTGACCAGCCTTGGAGGCGTCATTAAAAAAGCATCAGCATATTGCAAATTTAGCTACCCTCGCTGGTATAATTTGAAGAAAAGTTGTATGCCTTCGTTCAGCAAAACACTTGTCTTGGTGTTCTAAGAGCGATTTTGCATATAAAGGTGCTGTTTTTTTACTTGTGTGACCCCTGGTGCAGATATATGCACTTCCAGGTTGACTCAGCACAGCCGCCAAAAACGTTGCAAAGATGCTTAGTGAGTTTGGAAGGATAGAGGGTGAGAAAGGAGAAAAGAGGATTGAAAATGGGTAGTGTAGGTTGACTCTGCTCAATACAATGATGCAGCTTGCCCTGTTTTTCTCCTCTTTCTACCACCTGTTCTTAGCCCACACATCTAGCCAAGTGGCCAAGTAAAATACATGAGAATCGACTTACTGAAATGAAGTTGATTTTTTCATTGGCACAGTCAAAGGTGACAAGTGTACTTTTGCCCTCTATATGATTTATACTGGATACTGAATGTGATAGCATTGGAATGTTATACACAATCAATTAAGGAAGGATGAGGAGAGGATAGCACAAGGAATTGAGAGGGGAGGATTTGATAGTATAGCCTATTCATCATTCCCACTACGTCTACCTCTTTTGGCCCCCTAACATCCCTAGAACGTAGAAGTTCAAGTATGGGCGTGCCTCAAAGATCAAGAGAGAAACGATGGAGGACCGGAGGCAAAAGGAAAACAAAGTAGGAGGGAGACGCTGGCAAATGACAGAATGGTAAGAACGACATTGCAAAGAAGGATAAATACTAGAGGACTGCCTTACAAAAGTGTTTCGGACAGCACATCATGCATGCGGTCTTGTGAGAGCAACCATCACTCACCTTTGTACATTTTTACCTTGGCCAATTTTTGTGCATCGTAATGTATACAAGGGGGGCAGAAGTAAATATGAAGGACCACCGTTACTTATATGCTTTGACCCAAATTGCTACCCTGCCAAGACTGTTTTTCTTCGGGTTTTACCTCTGGTGGTTCCTTTTAGGACAAACGGCTTCTAGGTGTCAAGAAACAGCTTCAGTAATGCAAGACATGGATTGCGTGAAGACATTGGTGACTAATTGCTACTAAACTTGCGGAGGCGTGTCGCAGACCAGTTTCTACCTTGCACTAAAGCAGACAATGGTACTGATTGCACCTCTCCGGTGCAGCGATAGGAACATACTTGCTTAGCTGAAAGGACGAAAGATTATTTAGGTGAGAAGCGAAGATGGGAGGTTTACAGTAGGGAAGTGGAAAAGAGGGGAGGTAGAGGTCATCGTCGGATGCCTCTGCACGGTGTTCTGACACCAACTTCCTTATTTTCTTCCCCGTTTCTTTCACATGTTCCTAAAATTCACTCCATTACCTATTGTTCTGGTCAGATACGTAGGTAAGACATTTAGGGATGAATTTTGTCGAAGTAATGTCCTTCTATTGAATGGCACACTTGAAGACGCTACCCATAGTTTACCTTGGTAAGTGAAACACGCTAAAGCTATGCACGTGAATGTGACAAGGAAAAATGAGGAGAAGATGAATCAGGGATGACGGAAAAGAAGGTGGCATAATTTATCTCTTCTTTTTACGATTTCTATCTCTTTTGGCCCTTTGACGTCTTTTGAATAAGAGAATGGGAGGTTGGTGTTTTATGGAGAGTCTGAGTTGGAGACGGCACGGGTTGACATTTTACAGCGAATTCTTACTTATACCTCTGAAGTTGGGAGTAGGAATTGGTTGTCTCGACACACTACGAAAAGAGTAGTTTGCCTTAGTCAGACTCAGACAATCTCCGTAGGTGGGATGCTTTCCCAGAAATGGCAATGTGCTCCAAGCTCTTCCGTACATTAACAGCAAACCATCCTTATGACCTACTAAATCAAGGCAGGGACTGCATGTAAGATATCGACTGCGAAATTCTCAGCGTGTAGTTAAGGATCTCTAGGCTAATTTGAAAGGATTAAGACCAAATTATATCTCCAGAGAGAAAACCAACGGTGGCTGAAGAAATCACAGATGTGGAAAATGATCTTCCCATATTCTGGCGTACCCTTACGCCCATTAATGCGTGTTGTCATTAGGTACTCAAGCCCCTGATGACGGTGAGGCAGAATTACTCGGTGCTTTGACACTCGTGACCAGCCTTGGAGGCGTCATCACCAAAGCATCAGCATATTGCAAATTTAGCTACCCTCGCTGGTATAATTTGAAGAAAAGTTGTATGCCTTCGTTCAGCAAAACACTTGTCTTGGTGTTCTAAGAGCGATTTTGCATATAAAGGTGCTGTTTTTCTACTTGCGTGACCCCTGGTGCAGATATATGCACTCCCAGGTTGATTCAGCACAGCCGCCAAAAACGTTGCAAAGATACTTCAGAATTCGATCGGAAAAGGTTTTCAATCGTAAACAAACAAAATCAAAAGCCCATTAGAAAGCAGAATTTAAGAAAAAGTGCAACTAATGTTTTAAAGTTACTACTTTAGGCTTTTAATTCCTACCGACACAACTGTTAATGAGTCAAGTGGAATAGGTACAATCAACCACCCGTAAAGGACATTCCTCTCTGAAGCTAGCCGATTTAATATCCATCATATTGGCAGCAGAGTGAAATATTGAAGCTTGTGCACGTTCACCCAAATCCTGTAATTCCTCGTCACATCGTGGAGTCTTAGACTCCTCTGGCTTTCAAAGTTCATGCCAGAATACTAGCTGTCAGGTGCCTGAATCCATGACTTGTACAAATGCCACTGCGGAGGATATTCGTTCGGATCGAGGACCTCCTCCTCCAACCAGTGTCGAGTATATCTTAAAGGACAAAAGAAATGCAGACTAAGAATCGTGTGCCCCACCATTGAGAGTCTCTGTCTCTCTCTTGCGCCCCTCTACTGGCCTGCGCTCCCCTCCGGGTGAGGGAGGAATATCATTGAGTAGGCAAAGGGGAGACAGATTGTGCTCATGGACGGAGACGGAGATGGACAGACATTTGCAGACCTAGTGTCGGCTAAAGTGTCCCGAAGTCGGTGTCTAGTTGCAGGCATGGCATGTATTTAGCCATTAGAAATCGGTACATTGAGCTAGTTTCCCACACACTCATGCACACTTATTACACTTAGGCATCCGACTGATTTTTTTCGAGGGGTAGAAAGGAAGAGTTGCTTTTAGTTATTTCGATGTTTGTCGCTTTTATTACCTCGCGTGTAATAGGAGGCTGTTCATGTCTAACTTGTACTATGGCTTATGAGTTTTCGCATAGAATGGGGTCTTGTCGTAACAACTGTGACATTAAGGTGCTCAAACATCAATGGCAATAGTGAAAGGTACCGATGAGAGTGCTAAGGTGTAAAACCTGAGCATTTAGAAGCCTATACTCTCCTGTAGGAGACTTGAATGACAGAGCGCTAGTGGGGCAGTCCTGCCGCGGTAGAAACATTTGAAAGGTGGAAATGTCTCATAGCTCCTCCCGACAGTGATAGTAATCACCCTGCAGACTTGGTATTTATTTCTGGGAATATTTGGCTAATGCGTGAAATGTTCGGTCGTGTCAATAACTGCCTCGTGACGAAGCTGACTAAGACGGATTCCTCTACTTTCAGTCAGGGCAGTGGTGTACTGACAAATTTTCCTGTCGACATCGCTTACGTGGTGTCAGATGCATCACTAGGCCATCCATCACTTGAAGTACCCCTTTTAATTTGCCTTCAAACCCATTTAGTAAAACAGACAAGCGCGAACCTCAATAATCAGATTCCACCAAAATATAGGATGCGGAAGACAGATGATGAGCACAGGTACGGCGAGTGTTACACAATTACAGTAACGTGCAACTCAAAAATCGCCATCACAGGTTGCAACTGGAGAGGCGCCTAACGCTTCACCGCCTGTCAATTCATCAGTCGAAGCATCACTACACAAGGCGCGTAGTCACCCAATGCACCATTACACTGCTCCTGCAGATGGACAGTAAGCGCCCATTTTCATGGGTGGTAGTACCATCACACGCCAGTCGGTTTAACGCACATAAACTGGCCGTTTGCTATGATGTTCCAGCCATGCCATCGACTCTAGCTCTACACTAAAATGCCTCCTTTTGGCACTAAGGGCGAAACGAGGACAGCATAATGGAACGTCGGCACATTTGTTCCTAGTGAAGTAGAATGACTTTTTATGGAAGACGGCATCAGAACAGACTAGTGTGATGATGAATTCGCAAACATTCTTCAGGATAACAAGGGCTACACCAATAGGCCGTCATCAAAGCTACATGGAAGGAAAAGCTGTTGCCATGGCTGCCTCATTACAAATTTTCTTGACGCGTCCACCAGCAGGGTTTCATAGGCCCATCGACCACTATCGCTTAACAACAGCAAGCGTTGCCCAAAAGTGTCCTTGGAGTCAATCCAACCCCCTTGCAGCATTTGGCTTGCGCCGACAAGGATTGTGCCACACATGCATGACGCATGCATGATGCATGAGTCCGTAATGAGTTAATAATGGAAGGGTTTTATTTAACAAACGCTAAAAATGAAATCCGACATAAAAAATTGAGGATTGAGGGTTGATATCGGCGAGAATGTCAGGAAGGATAAATCAAACAGCAGAAAATATTCCAACCACAAGGTCATTCTTGCCCCTCATTGGATTTACGTTAAAAAGCTCGTTAAAATTCATTAATTTGATGGCTGTAGGAGAGGGAAACACTAATCCAGTTCACATACAACTTGTAGTTAAACTTCCCATAGAGTGGGGAAATATGGGCGAGTTGGGGAGGTCGAGGGCCGAGAATAAACATTCCATTTACTCTCGTTACCATTCCACATCTGCGTAACAAATTTTAGATCAACAACATCGATCAAATGCAATGCGAGGCAAAGTAAAGAGCATAGATTAAAATACAAGCGCTTCAACCTCGTTAATACCTCGCACTGGCTGACTTCGTTAAAAGTGCACCTGGCATTGGGGTTGATGGTGGTTAAGGGGAGAACAGGTGTGCATCGCTGCAGTCCAATCACCGTCATTGTCCACTACACTGGTGCGCGTGAGTCAAAGTAGTTGTATTTTTGGAACTAGCCCAGAGAGTGAGGAGAATGCGGGAGGGGAGGTTCAAGATGCAGCGTTCGTGGTGCTTCAGACACCTAATTCCCACATTAGGGAAGGGAAATGAGGAAGCAAATATTTGTGTGGTGATGCTATGCTAGTAAACTTTTTACAATCGAGTAATCTGTCTTCATTTGTTCTAATTTTATACCCACGTGGGAGTATTGGAAGCCACGGAGAAGGGTAAAGGTGGATTTCAGTGGTATCATTTCTCAGGGCTGAATGGTTAGGTAGCTCATTAGATAAAGTAAAACCGCGACAGGCAGAACAACCTCAGTCTCCTACCCTCCAGACTTTTCATTGAGATGGAAGTACAGATAATGGGATTGTAAGGATTGCGCCGGTGCGGTGACGTTGTCCTGATTAGCCAATGAGCACCTTTCCAGGCCATCACATCTAACCTCACTAACAGTTTAGACCAATAACATGCTAGCTTTTGGTAAAGGATGGCACATGCATGCTCTCTGATGCACAGGATGGACAAGAAAGATCCTCTTTTGCACCTAACAATGGAAATGGCACAGAAGTAGTGATAGCAACCAACCTACTTTCCACCGAATACAAAGCACAGTCTCCACATTCACTTATGTGATTAAATTGGGAATTAAAATTGCAAAAGTTGAAGAATTGCGCTTACTTGGTTTTAACCAAAAAATATACAAGCTAGCTAGCGCAGATTGCAGACTGGGTCTCCATTCCATTTGTGTCTTGCAGGTACCTCAATCAGTTGCATCATACAAAATGATTGTTTTCACCTTCGTATAAAAGCATAATGAATTGGAATTTTTCTTCTTCCACTTCTAAGGTGAGTGTGCATTTGCGCTCTACAGTGCACTTGTAATTACGGCTGGAGAAATGGGTGAACATTTTATGCGTTTCCATAATAGACAATGCATGCAGGTCTTCCAAAGAACAAAGGATGGACATTGTAATGCGTCAAGTAGAAGCCAGCCTGGAATGCAAAACACGAACTTACAATTAATCGACTTGCTTAACTTCGGTTTCGAGAGCACAATGCTAATGAGTACTTAATAGGTGGGACTTGGGATGGGCTAAAATAGTAGTTAAAGGAAATAGGAAACATGCGCACTGGCATAGAACGGAGCAGGAGGCAGTAAGATAAGATGCAGTCATCACTAAAGCTTAGTGCAGTCTGACTTGCTCTCAGCATTAAAAATAGCACAAGACATGACCAATGAAGGCAGTAAGGAAAAGGTGCAAACACATAATGGGCAAAAGACATGGACACTCACCAAAATAGCATCAATGAAGACTAACATGGGAACAGGGGGAGACAAGAGGAATTTCAAGGTAAGAAAAGAAAAAGAGGGATGATGGCATAACTGGTTCTGACCTCACTGAAAGGCACTGAAGAAAGGTGGGTGCATGATGGTGCATCCGCGAATCTGTTAACAGTTAGGCAAGGTAGATAAGCAAGGTGTGGTGGAGCGCAGTCGCGCATTATGTGAGGCTCATTGTTTCCAAAAACCGCAAGGAAAGTGGGAGAAGAATGAGACAGGGTGGCAGTGCTAGAGTGGAACCTGCGAGGAAACTAGGAGGCGTGGGTGATTAAATCTCATTGCCCGGTCCAAAGGTGTCAATAATCCCTATGTATTTACTTTATAACCCTAATAACTGAGGGACAAATTTTAGAGCATCTTTGACCCCCAAGTCTTTCTTGTGAATTGTGGGAGGTGAATGGATCATTACTAGAATGTTGGAATGGAAAAGAATCAATCAAATTTGTATGCTAGGGTGGATAGTTGAGTCTAGTCCGGCCTAGCTATGCCTCTTCTAACCTGGTCTGGTTAAGCTTAGCTTACTACAGTATATCTGCAGTGGGCAAGCTACTGGAAGCATGTAGTTAGATCCTGCGAATCTGCCACTTAATTCGTATCAACAACTTAAATTATGAAGATTTGCAAAGATGATCAAAGCACGTGTGTTTAAGGGGTAAGCAACTCACCCTCAAATAAAACTACGGAACCTGCAAACTAGTCTGTTGGTGGGTATTTCTACTTCTGCGCCTTCGAACTTGCTAGCTCCTAACTAGAGAGAAGAGCGGAGGTGGCTCGACCTGTCCGGCTAAAGCGAAGGCGAGAGTTGTTCAGCTAAGAGGGACAAAGGAGTAGAATAATGCAAACAAAGGGAATGGAGTGAAAAGGGCAGAGTTCAACAGAGTTCAACAAAACGCTGTTAAGTTCAAATGCCTGCACAGAGTTTGCGATTTGATTTGGGACATGTCACAGTGTGACACTATTTTCTTAATTTCATTGATTCTTCCAACAAATTAACTATTCATACATTCGACCATCTATCTGCATTTGCGTAACAGTTGTAAAAATTGCCAAAAATGCTAAACATAAGTTGTTAGCATTATTCTTAGGCTCGAATGCTTGTTGTTGGCACAAAGACTTCTCTTGACGGGTCAAACTGAGGATGCCATCATTTGATTTATTGTTGGGCTGGTAGATAAAAATAAAGGAAAAGAAAGTCAAAGCAAATAATTTGATAGACAAATAGAGAGAGGGGTGTCATGACGCACCCTTTACTTCTGCGAATTCCGCCTTCCCCTCTATGCTTTGGTCCATTGACGTTCTTAGAACGAAGAAGGGAGGAGCGATGAAGAAACAAAAGGGCACATAGTGCTAAGACAGAGTCGTGGAGAAGACAACAGTCCAGAGAATCACGAGTAACGGCATGTGTAGCGTTAATGTGATTTATCTCTACTCCATCGCATGTGCTGAATCGATCGGTGACACGTGTCCTGTGTAACGTGTCGCGTGGTCTATTGCAGTGTCGTGTCTGTTGGCCCAGAGAACAATAGCACCACACTAGCTTTAGTTAAGCAGTGGCTCCAGAATACATTTGCATCCGAACTTCTTTATCATGGCTGAATACTCTCTGCAACCTCGTGTAACACACGACCGAAAGTACATCTTCTGCCTTTAAATAAGCACGCTTTCGAGGTTCGCAATGTCAGCTCTCCATTGAGCAAGCAATACAAGTCATAGCGCCGTTGTTGATGAAATAAATACTAAGATGGTGAGATGTGAACACATTCAGCAGTCATTCTTGCACACCTTTATTTGCACATTATTATCAAGGTTTGAGAAGGCGTTTTTATCCGAATAAAGCGGATGCAGATGTGAAGGAGTGACAATCTCGAGACGAAGGTCCCATCAGCGCACACTAAAAATTTTGCATTGTACGCAAAGTGGGTTTACTGAAAATGGATTTCAGTAGACACACTTTGACCTCGTATTCAGAGACAAAGCAGGTCCAGCCACCTTGATACGAAAATACATGACTACAAAAGAGTGGATAAGCAAATCAAAGCAATTTGCCCTGCGAATTTTCTATTTTCTTTCCTCCGTTTCGCTTCCCGCCTAAAGTAGGCTGATGATTATCAAACACGCGAACAGGCTTCCAAGGACTAAAGTGAAACTGTCACTTAGAGATAATTGTGCATTCAATTTGCCGAAGCATGTGCTATCATTAGTGCCAGTGATGCTGAAACTCCCAACATTCCAGAAAATGTTCATTATCAAGAAATCAAATATTTTTATTGCATGCTTGACTGTTGTACACATTTGAGGGTGCCACGCCTATGCTTACCTTATCCTGGTCAGCCAACACCATGCACAGGCATAATTTAGTTGCTCCGACACACATTGTAGAATTAAGTTTAATCAAGACGATAAATATGCAGAACTTTTGCATCAAATTTTGCACAATCCTTAACGTCGAGCTGTTTTTCACACACGCATGCGCGTATGCATCGTACCCTCCCTGCCACCCTACCCATGACAAATAGGATCATCAACCTAAAAGTCCTGCTTGTTAAACAGGTCATGTTGATGGCGTTAAAGTGGTTCGAATCTTTGGTATCCGAAAGGACACACTGCAGTTACTTGAATCACGCTGAGAGGCAAACAACGCTGCGCCCTCTATACGTATATTTGTAGTGTGCGTATACACATTATTAGACAAGTTAATAAGCCATTTAAAAACCAACTTTATTGAAAAAAGGTTGATAGAATAAGTACAAACGAAATAGGCCAATTATTCACATTATCTCCTGTTAGACAATCATTGCACTAGTTATCATTAGAGCTGTGCTTCACGAGTAAGCAGCGTGTGGCAAAATATTGCTCAGCTCGAATAGTTAGTGTATAAGACATCTTTAAAATCACTCTTAGCAGGCAGCATTTAATGACCCACTATGGTGTAGCCAATAAACCTTAGCTAGTTATTGTTTTACAGCAGCTATAATTAAATTTTAATGTGGGAATTCGCAGAAAATCTCTAATGGCAACGCGTGAAACTGCCTTATATTGTTATTTAAGTCTTGACATTCTTGTCAAAGAGATAAATCAGCATCTGATGGCCGTTGGTGCACTAGCAATTTCCTCAGTTATTTATTAAAGCCATTAGGATCACAGAAATTATGACGCATTACAAATCAGTTAAAGCTTGATTATTCAATAAGAGGAAAAACAACATGTCTGAAATGCATCAAAATTTGTCAAAACTAAAGCGCAATAAGGCGACAAGGAATAAACTTTGGCTACATTAATACATGCAGTTTCAAAATTAAGTGATTTTGATAAACACTGGTACAACTCTGAGCAAGTTCTTTTGTCGCGTTTATAGCACTTTCATGTGCAAAGGCTGAATAAGTAATGAGTAAATAGATGGATAAATAAAGAAAATTGCAAAGCCACAAAAAGTACCAAATTACAAAATGTGTGATTTATTCCTCTCTAGTCACTTCTTGAGTTTTTATAAAGCAATACGTCCTTCGTTGTGCGCCACTACGCTTCTTCGATTTAAATTGTTTAATTTAAGCAAGACCACAATTAATCCTTCTTCCGCCTAGTATTCCATTTCCTCACCTTCACAACCTCCAAAGCTAGATTTGCTTCTTTTCCTCTCTGTACCATTTATCGCCAATGCCACATCACTAAGTCCCATTCACCCTCCATTATCCCCACCTCACCGTCCATTGGCCACTTGCTCGTTTAACTCAGTGCATCGATTGGTCATAATTTGTACCATGTACAAGGATAAAAGCTGAGTTGACTGTTCTGTACTTTACAACAGTCGTATCTATCCATTCACAGCATTAGTACTACTGCCTTTGCCGGTACTCCTCACCGCTTCAGCCAGTTTTAAAGTAAATGCGCGCATCCTCTGATTTCCCCATTCACCTCAATCCTTGCAGTCGACCAAACATTCTGACCGATAACGTGTCAGGTAGGAAACCGTTTGCTGGCCCATTGGTAAATTAGGCCATGAAGTTATTAATGTTTTAGTTGGTAAATTAATCCTAAAATTTTTTACATTCCCATAAAGACATGATTTCGCACATGTCTTTGAGAATCAACATTTGTAAATACCTCAGTGGCCCAGACATCGTCAATCTGTTAGTGGCTATGCCCAACATGAAGTGCGATCTCAATTTCCTCACCATCAAAGGCATTTTACGCTATTACATAAGACAGCTAGAGTGGGTGGATACGAAACTTTATCTCATGCTGCATTCAATATTTGCAATGACAGAGTCAGAGACGGAGTCGGAGGCAGCGATCCTTTGCAGAGCCATACGACACTATCATGAGGATCGCCAATCCTGCGCACATCGTCCTTACCAAGATTTGTCTCATGGCAACAGACCCATCCACATTTTGGCGATCGGAGCAGTCTATTTACTAAACGCATAGGAAGTCGGGGAATTTTTTGTGAATGTGAATGGGACTTAAAGTATGAAACGCACCCATTTAAAAACTGCTTACCACCTGGCGAATTTTGCAATCTCTTGTTCACCTATCTGACATTGACATCCATTTTGACACCAGTAACTTGGGAGAAGAAACATATCAGCTTAGCTTCCTTGAGACTGCCTCCATTCGCGCATTTGACGGAGTGGTGTAAATGATGAATTCTAACATGCAATGCCATGTCGAACGCAGAGAGTGGCATCACTTGAGGTGTCTCCTGACTAGTATCATTAACATCGCCTCTGCTGTGACGCTTCGCCTTCCGATGCTGCTCATCCTGGATGTTGCTTCGGGACAAATTGAGGAATCGGTGTCTACTCATAGTCATTTTGTTTGTCTCGTGAACACTCCATGGACTCGTTGATAGTATTTTCCGTAGGAGTGGGGAATCTTCGGTTAGTTCTGGCACACGCAATCGGTGGAGAGTGTGGCGTCTCCGCCAACGAGATGGGCGTTTCAGTGGGTCGCGTTGCAAATCGCCACTGCCAATCGTGAAGGCAGCAGCCAAGGCCAAAGTGGAGGGCGCGACAATGTTTCAGTGCATTCATCAGCAGCGGTTTGAGTAAAATCATGTCCTTTTATGCCTTTTTGCTCTTCGTCCCATTTGTTGTAGCATATATTGCAGTCATCAAGAAGAAGCATCATTTCTATTCCAGCTAGTGTTTCTTCTTCAGTTTTAGTGTAAGCTGTATTTTGATGTTCCCTATGTGGAAAAGAGTGTTTCGAGAGTGCTTTTTACATACTGATCCTAGTAATTAACAGACGCTACATATTGCGCAAATAGGCATTGAAACGGCAGCAATGGGAACCTGATTGTGATCCCTTCTCTACCTCATCGAAACACGGGTAGTTTGTGACAGATTGCCTTTTGACGTCTCAAAGCACGCCAGTGGTAGAGGACCGGTTTTGACTTTACAAATCTTTTCATTAGCTCTCTCGAAAGCGAAAGTGGTGCATTGTCCTCCTTGGTGTTGAATGCTACCCTCAGCAATATCCTTGGCGTTGACAGTGGTGTGGTTTCTTCGACTGAGATAAGTGCATAGAGTAACATGACGCGTATCGGATGAGCTTACCACATTCCGTTAAAGGATGGCAGAAATGAAGAAATATGGGATTTTGTTTGCATTTTTACAGCCTGCGTTGATCATAAGAACCTGACTTGGCACCTTAAGCAACAGTTCTCTAATTTCCTACCTTACTCCGAGTTCGAAGTATGTATCATCCTCTTTAAAGTACCTCAGTCGCCTAATAGATGTGAAAGGTACATTATTGAGGCTCTGGCAATGGTTGATTTGCATAGTTGGTCATGCGAATACGCACTTGAGGAGTGTTGTAGTACACCTAATAACGGGAGATGACTAAACTTATGAGGCATTGCTTCTGTTTATTTAACGTGATGCCATCGCTTACATATCAGGGCATAAGGGCACTCATAGTACAAATAGACAAAACATGGCAACTTTCTGTCTTCCACCTTAGTATAGACAATCTCTGGGATTAGGTTGTTGTTAATTGAGCTCACGCAGAATGCAGAGAGGGAACGAGTTTGCAGCATTACCCACAGTGACCTGGACTCGTACCCAGAACCACTCAAAAATTAGTCGGTGTCGACCCTGCTATAGTTCACGTGAAATTAACTGCTGAATTTCTCTCTCTTCCAACCACTCGTTCCATTCAGCATCTAATTGATCGGCAGGCTCCCTTCCACCGCTCAGGAAAATAAGCATAGCATGGGTTGGCGATGGAAAATGAGTGCAGTGATTCCATTCCTGACGGTTTGAAGGTGCATCCATACCGACTGACAGAGAAGTGTACATCGCATAGCCTGTTGATGAGACCCTGTCGCGTTTCATCCCTCCGAATGTATTTCGTGCATTGCATTCAGGTGTCCTGGTATCACCACTGCTATGGCCTGTGGTAGCGTACCGAGGCATATCCTCAACGATCACGTCCAATTTAGGAAGGACGAAGCTGTTTTGAGTCTACGACCCCGACTCAAGCATGGTGTCTAATAAGTTGGACCTTATTAGATGATAACCGACCACTTAACAGGGGTACAAATTCCATTTTGCAGGAGTTCATGTTCCACAGCATAAAATACAGCATGGCCTTTGTACGCACTTCAATAATCCTAACAAGGAAAGACAGACAGTTGCCATGTTACGTCCATTTGCATTTTTAGCTGCCCTTGTGCACTGATACGTAAACGACGACATCATGACAAATAGGCAGAGGCATCGCCCTATAAATTCAGTCATCATCCGTGATTAGGTGTGCTACAAAGTTTTTAGGTCGCCTCAGAGTCAGCGCTGCTTACATACCTGCCAGTGAATGGTATGCAGGAGAGGTTGTGGAATGAGTCTTAACAAACACAGATAGAGGTATGCGCCACCTCGAGTAGCAACTTATTAAGGCAGCACAAAACAGCGAGCATACATTTCCTCACCTACAAATTCATAAAGAGTCCTTAAATTGGTCCGATGCGCT
>LWMJ02000601.1:0-29094 GCA_001693035.2 Taenia asiatica
AAGTTGCCGACTCGAATTATTACCCCACCGCTAAAAAATCAACGTCTTCAAATTAACCAAGAGCAAGTCAATGCGTGTAAAATTTAAGCCTAAGTTCAAGATGACGGCCAAATGTTTAGCACCGATTCACCAGAACCAGCTTAAAACAACGGCACTCCGCATGCGATTTACGAGTACGCTACACATCGTTACCTACAACTTTGACAGTTGACGTTTCACAGGTGCGCTACATTAGTGACTCAAAATTTTGCGACTGTAACTGCTATTTTTCGACGTTCTAAGGCGACAGGTGATTATGCAGTACTAAGTTTTGTTGGTTTATTATGCCTTCTAAATTCGGTATCCCTAGTCAAGGTTTTCAAATAAACTTTATTAACTTTTGCATTTGCTCCTGCAATTCAATTAATAAATACAAATTCATCAAAGTTTGGCACCATAGTGGTCAATTCAACAATAACAAATGGCTTAAGTTAAGAGGAGGGGTTAGAAGAGGACAGTCTGTCAAATACAAGCGGTTTTTGTTCGCTCATTCATTTATTTCTTGATTAACTCACCAGTACGTTTATACGGTTCTTAAGTTCAGTTTTTTATGCCGGCAGAAGTTCGGTTTGTCGTGAGTTCATTGCACTGCAAACTAATGCGCATCCACTAAAACTTATGAGAGAATTGCAAGCGAACCCTGTCTTGCCCTAAGTAGTGCTTATTTGTTCCACAGTAATGATTGATCCTACATGGTAATCGCGACTGTGTTTGTCATAGAAGTAAAGGTCTCCAAAAACATTCTTCGAGTTCATACCTACTGTTGGGGCTTTTAAATAAATAGTAAAATTACTCAGATTGCAGCGAAATCTCTGTTTTGGATCAATCAAACTACCAGGTATGCATAAATAAAGTAGGCTTCCAAATTGATAAAACAATCAGCTTATGTGAGCCGATGCCCACAGAACCTTCGTGCTGAACATCCTCTCAAGGCAATGGGTTGTACAAAGAGGGAATTGAGGCATGTCATTCGGCCACATTAAACACACCAACCTGCTTTATTATATTACCACTTAAGCTAGAAATCCTTTGTTGACTATGCTGCGCTGTTATTTGAAAGTATACACATTAAATGAAACCCATAAACGGGTATTCGCTCTACTTATCCAGGACGGATTCAAAGTGAGCACCTAAGTTCGGTCATGAGTGCTGAGAAAGGATTTCCTCCTTAGGCACAGACTTTAATTGCCTAGCCTTTGTCGCCAGCCTTTTATTAGTTCATCCCGATTTATGGAGTATCAATCCTGGATCTGAATGCGTCACTCCGCATATGGTTTAGACCAATCATCATTTACTGCATCAAAATCAATTTGCCCATCCTTCTATCTCATGCCTTCTCGACTTTCATGACGACTTTGGATGCAGGCCTGTGTATGCTACCTCCCTCACTTCCATATTTGTCCTTTCACATTCCGTCTGCCAATAACCATCCTATGATGTTTCATCACTTCGGCAACACGAGTCTTATTTGAGGATTGGATGAGCAGCATAGTTTTCGGTTTAAGGATGAGGGTAACAGTCGGGCCTTGGCAATGCTGCAATAACGTCATTAGCTCTATTCAATGAAAGATATGCAAGTGTTGCCCCTGTTGGGCCTGGGTACCCCAGTCAATTTGACAACTTTCTTGTAACCCCACATCCTTTTATAATTTGCGATATGATGAGGGAGAAGAATAGTCAACAGTAAATATGTTTACTTTGCACGGTTTCAAGGAATACCTCAGGGAGCACAACATCCCTCCAAATGTCAGTGGCATTGCTTAACTATTCTGTATGCTTGGCCGTGTACATAGGAGTCAGAAAAAAGATAAATTAGAACCCAAGCGGAGCAACGAGTATGGCCAAGTGTTTTGTACACATTGGTCTGTTATGATGGTGTGACGTCAGGTAAACCAAAGGAGTGTATGTGTCGGTGGTGTCATAAGGGTGTGTCTTGGTTGGCATATGCTATCACTGATTAGACACGTATAGCTGTGTGGATAGTGATGATGGCATACAGAAAGTGGCTTAGTGATCTTCTTACGCCGGTGACAATTGCGGAATCATTCTTTAGTCAGGATCTGTACCAGCTACCCTTTACATGCTTACAATTTGATATGTGTTATTTCAGGCAACCGTATGGCTGCGTGATCCAGTGAACGGCTGCTGAGGACCGTCAACATCATATTTTTATTCGACTTCCATTTTTCTGTTTACTTCCGTTCCATGTACTACTGCGTTTGTAAGGTCTCGTTTGTTATCACTGCAAGGTTCTAGCCATGAATAATCTATTCGCTTCTTCTATCGTCTGGCATTCTGACTAACGATACATGTGCCTGCTTAGGCTCAGCAGGTGCTGCAGTCAAAGATAGTTGTGAATAGGCGAAGCTAATATTTGAGTTATGACGTCATTCAAGAATGACGCCCAGGCACACTGCAGACCAGCACGATTTTTTGCAAGTAAATAAGTCGTCTGTTGCACCCATGCTGGGTATTGCTAGAGTCAAGAAGCCTAATAATTGATTTGATTGCGTTGTGGGAAAAGAAATATTGTGAGTTGACTCTTGTCTGTTTTCCTCACAAATTCTTGCAAGGGAAGAGGTCAATCAGGCCATTCAGGAAGCATTGGTTGAGCCTTTTGTACATTGCAAAGTAACGCATTATGGGGCATGTTAATATGAGTGGTCAGAATTGATTTAGCGTAAGGTGCACCCCACTATCTTCGAACGAATAACCGTGGCCAAAGAATATGACTCATTCAGATAGTGCAAACAAGCAGTTGTGCACAATTGGGCTAGAATTTACTTCTGTTTCAGTGCCTCTTGGAGTCACTTTTGAGGCTGCAATTCATACATTTATGCCAGTCTGGCAATAACTTAGCACGACTATTCCAGTACTGTCTGTCAAGACTCTACGGGCATCGCACACCACTTGAATTGGTGCCCAGTAGCATTCGTTGATGAGGTGCTCGGTCATCTCTCCAAACTGCAAAGGAACACTCAAGGTTCGAAGGTTAAAAAGATGATGTTTGCATTGCGTGGCATTTGTGCATGCGCGCCTGTGTGTGCCGCTTCTACATGAGCCTGAAGTTGGTAATGGTGCATTTGGCACCGAAAGTTGGTGGGTCACACTAGTGACACAATGTTTTGCGGCATAATCAGGGACCGGACTTGGTGTCGCACTCATGTTATAAAAGTATCTTCTTATCCTCCCTTATAGTTTGAGACAAAATTCGGGTCCCCATGCTGTACGATAGTATCGCCTCACCAACGCCACCAATGGATACTCAAAGAAGTTTACAGTAGGAAGAGACTTGTTTAAAGTAATGGAACAAAACCTTTGAGCACACTCGAGAAACCCATAGTTTAGAGAGCTAATCTTGATCAACGGGACATTTGGCTACCTACTCTGCACCGCTTCGCAATTTTGTAGCGGTGTAAAAGTAACGCGTTTAGGACCATTGGTGAATTTCGTAAGACTTAGAGGAAAAAATTAAAAAAAATCACCAAATTGGTGAAAGCAATTGGAAATAAAAGCAAGCCTACTCATCGCACTGCAAACTTGTGCATCAGAGTCCAAACTCGTTCCTTGCCATTCATTTTATTTGGATTGTTTTAAATGAGCTCGACCCTTTGAAAACTCCTGCTCAGTTTAATAAAACGCCGATCAAACTGTCTCATTCCTCAACATACTATTTTGTACATTACTTATGCAAATGAAACTCAAAATTTTGACATGTGTAACTGTTTGCATGGTGTAAAATGAAGGCTTTTCGTGGCTCTAAATGAGATTGAATAGCGTTCCATTACTTACTTAAACTTGAGCAGTAGATGGTTAAGTGGCCGCTGCGAAATTTTGCTTTCCATATGGGCACGATTGACGCATATTCAAGCCTACAAGCCAGATTTCTGCCACAGCAGATTTGCCTTGCATTTTCGCAGAAGACATGCACACTTGGGCCAATATATAAAGTGGAAGACCAAAGCAAACTATGTGAAGATTAAACTCACATGGCTCTTTAACGCCCAATTCAAACATATTTTATCAATCCGGAAGTGAGAAGCACACCTTCGATTTTAAGCTATACGGATCTTTGACGAGCGGTATTGGCAAATTCCATTGTGTTTTAAAAGGCCCAGATTTAATTTTTTTACTTAACGTAGATTGAAACAGGATAGGGATCGCATCTGTGAGGAGCTCTAACCACTCCTCATTTATAACAATGAAGTAATTGAGAAGACAAGGGTTTCTATAAGACCCAAGCCGAGTCAACAAATTTGCGCTTAGGTTAATGCAAAATGAATTGCTTCAAGACAATCTGCTAATACGAATCTGATAAGAAATTAGACTTAATTGGCTCAACCCCGCTACTAAATGAATGCATTGAAAGTTAATAGGTAACAGGGTTCACAGGGCTTCGGCATAACTAGAGGTCAATTTGCTTATTCCATAGGCAAATTGTTCGTGTTAAAGAAGATACATTGATCAGTAGCCATGTATCCATGTTAATTGAATCCTGCATCTTCGGCAGAACCTTGCAAATCAGATGCAATGTCTTGGCGTGTTATAACATGCGGAATCCCGTCAATCGCATCTATCTGCTCACATACCCGCAGTGTAAAGCACCCACTCATCGCTATGATGCTTCGACTTACTATGAGGCTTGGGGAGGTAGAGTTGACCCTTGCAATGTAGCACCTCCACTTCGGGAGGTTGGACAGCCCGCCCTAAGAACCTGCCCACCAACCTCAGTTTTATTAAATGGTATAACAAAGCTAAAGCCCCATGAACCACTAAGAATGCTGAAAAGTTGCTGTTTTACTTTTACTTGGGTTTTTACTTCAGCGTCAATAAGTTAAAATTCGTCTCAAGTTTCCTTGACTGTATTCCGTGGCGTTGATTGAGACCGCTCTCATCACCGTTGATAAAAGCTGGGCTGTCTTAGTTCCTGAAACGTATTTTGCAGCATAGCTTTCTGGATGTAATGCCACACGCCTGCTATGATGCCATTTTTAGCACAATTCAAGTCGATTCATCCCACAATCAAATTGCGATGGAGGGAAAAGTTGGCGTGGCATTACTAACTATTTGGCTGTTCACTTCAGCCATGGCGTGTATCTGCGACGCAGAGCTCCTATCTCCTCGACCACATGTCATTAATTGGCACCCCGCCAAAGAGAAGGGAGACAGTTATTTACTTGGGTCGATAATGCTTGCAACTGCCAGTAACTTAGCACTCAGCACATTTACTGATAATGAAAATGCCCGAAATTGTATCTGCCTCCCAAGTGGATTATAAATATGCAACTTCAGCACAATGGATATTCAGGAAAAGAGATTGCCGTATGAAAGTCTGCAACAAGGCGCAGCCATGCGCACACGTTAAAATCTAAATCACAGCCAATGATCCATAGCACTTATCTGATAGGTTTGTGACAACTGTTGCTCAGCTGAAAGTAATCTTGAAGCGCTTAGAAGGACATAATAGGCGCAATGAAAACAATCACACGCAAGCAGTTGGGCGGATATTAGCTGAGATCAACGTGTTTTTTGGGGCGCTAGCAAAATAGCCACATTGTACGGACTTTTACAAAAGTAGGCGTAAAGTTTTCTAGTTTGTAGGCACAAAAGACCATTTAGTACTGCCTTAGTACCGATGTCTTCTTCAGTGGAAGCAAGATCCCTCCGGCAGCAGTACTAATGTTCATGCCGCTTTCAAATGGATAGGAAGTGCGCGTATGATTTTCGGCTGCACACATTTAATTCGAGTGGATTTCCTGCTCACATGTTGATCATTCTGCTTAAAAGACAAGTTAGCGTCACGAAATAACACATTCCGTCGTGACCTGCATTATATGCATTATGTCCACTTGGTGCGTCAATTGATGCTTTGAGTGGGTCAAATTCACTTTTCTAATGGATGCGTTTCCCTCAAATCTTTTATTGCACTTTGAAATGTTCTTCGGTTTCGACGAGGTAATAATTCGGTTGGGTACATCAGTCCAGCTTCACATATAATAAATTGACAATTATTCAAGTATGCCGAGAGATCAATGCAATCACACTCTTAATGCAAACATTTTTTTCCACTTCTCATTTCCACGGAATAAGCGTCTTTGCAACAGCAGCGCAAAAGAACAACCAAATCCTTGTCTGTTTTGTGAGCACATAATGGGGAAGGCCTTCTAAATCAGTAAGCGGATGGCATTTATTAATATAGACGAACCGCACCTAGCATAATGAATTAATTCACTGGGTTGCGTACCTTACGGAGCTTTCATTGAAGAGGCTCGATGTTTTCAGCAGCTTCAAAACGATGCCCACCACAATTTAATCACAATAAGCAAATGGAACCAATAACACTGGCACACATTGATGAGCGATTTAGGCTAGGTGAAGTTATGGAACGGTTTTGGAGATGGTACACCAAACGCACTTGTCCTGTCAGAAAAACGGAGCATCGGAACCCATTTAGACTGAATTTGTGTGCAGCTAACACCAATGCAAGATTGCAGGACACAAACAAGCGCCTATGCCCTATTGCGTCGGTCCTAATCGCTCCCAATACAGAGTTGGCAATTGTGCCTAATGACAACTAAGCAACGACGTGTTAGTAGCTATGCACTTTACTTCCGTCAGCTGTGACCACTTACTCTGGCAATCTGGGATGGCTAAATGTCTGACACAATGCTTGTAGTACTGTAACTCTTTCCTACATTGCATCAGCTTTAAAGGCTTGGCACTGGAACAAATGGCAGCACACAGATCCCATTGCCACTATTTCTGCACTATTGAATGACGTTATATCCTTGCACTGCACCTCTAGGTTGCCCAGATTTCTTATGTACTTGGAAATATACGCTACACGCCTATTGGCATTTGTCATCACAGATTTTTCATACTTCGTTAGGTAGTGTCGAAAAGAAAAGCATACATTTCTAATTCCTGGTAGAATCGCGGATGAGGTGAGCAGCTGTCCTTTACTCATTGTGCATACGGCTTACTCGGGAACTGTCACTGGGTTATGTTCCATATTACTCCAAGTGTTTGGAACAATGCTATGCTTAAGCGTGCGAAACACTGATAGTGCAGCAATATTGTGACTGCCATATCTCCTGATCATTGCGCTCAAACTAAGCTGTGCTACTTCTACACTGTGTAGAATAATGCAACGCACGATTGTGTGCAACCGTTCTACGCAAATTTTCCGAATGCCTTACCTCAAAATGCTTCGCCAGTGCCAAGACATGTCATGCAAACCTGAGCTCCACCTCCATTCGTAATTGGTGTAAGCTGAAAATCTGGATAAATTTTGGCTTTAAACACTCATAACTAAATGCCCACTTCACTATTAGCTTGTTTATTGAAGTGATTGTTGCTATCCCTCAATGCTACGCAAGCGCGTTTGCTACAATTATCCCAAGCATGCATCTGCTGCACCACTTTTCACTCTGCTGCATCAAAAAACCATTTAAGACTTAGCAAATGATATTATTTACATAATTACAACAAATGCGTGGAAAAGAAAGTACAAATCCAAAAAAAGATTTGTTAAAATGAGTCCAAGGGGGGGGTGAGGTACAGGTTTTGTAATAAAATAATTAAAATTAAACGAAAGATTATTTAATTAGTGATGTAAAAATGTCGAGCTTACCTAGTCTGATGTAAGTTGTGCTTCCTTCTTCCTCCTTTACGTACCGTGACTCAAAAGTTACTCCCATAAACAATTTGCACTTGCACTTAAATACCAAAAAAGAGCATTACATACTTGGGAAGAAATAAAGCAACCACGAGAAACCATAGGCGTAAGATTGCCGCGTTTGCTTTTGGACTAATCCGGCAGATGGAAATTGATGCTGTAGGCAGTGCCAAGACCTGTCATGCAAACCTGAGCTCCACTTCCATTCGTGATCGGTAAATGCTGCAAATCTGGATAAATTTTGGCTTTAAACACTCACAACTGAATGGCCACTTCACTATTAGCTTTTTATTGAAGTGTTTGTTGCAGTCCCTCAATGCTACGCAAGCGCGTTGGCTACAATTATCCCAAGCATGCATCTGCTGCACCACTCTTCACTCTGCTGCATCAAAAAACCATCTGAACCTTAGCATATAATAATATTTACATATTTACAATAAATGCGTGGAAAAGAAAGTACAAATCCAAAAGAAGATTTGTTAAAATGAGTCCAAGGGAGGGGGTGAGGTACAGATGTTGCAATAAAATAATTAAAGTTAAGCAAAAGATTATTTAATTAGTGATGTAAAAATGTTGAGCTTACCTAGTCTGACGAAAGTTGTGCTTCCATCTTCCTACTTTGCATGCCGTGGTTCGAAAGCCACCCCAGCAAACAATTTGCACTTGCTCTTAAATACCAAAAAAGAGCATTACATACTTGGGAAGAAATAAAGCAACCACGAGAAACCATAGGTCCAAGATTGCCGCGTTCGCTTTTGGACTAATCCGGCAGATGGAAATTGATGCTGTCGTCTTAATTATAGGCATATACCAGAGTGCCATTTATGGTAAAGAATCCGATACTTAAGCAGTGTAAATGCTTAAAAGCAGGTTGCTACAGCTCGCTAAGTAAAATACAAAAGCTGATCACTCAGATCCCTTTCCATGACGAGTACTGTTGATTCAAAGTAATTAATTCATTTAAGTATAGTGTAAGAAACTAAAAATGATCAATTCGGTGCACCGAAAATGTTTAAGGGTTTATGAAGTAGTAAAGTGGTATACTAAAGTCCGACAATTCTGCTATATTTTAAACTGAAACAGGGCAAATATAATTGCTATTCCATGTTATTAGCAAGTCAGGAGATAAGATTTTGAGTCAGAGGTATTTTTACAGCTTGACTTTTTCTTTACATTCCAATTAAGGCTTGTTATGTTAAATTTGTTTGAAGATTTGCTACTCGTGCATAGAAGTACATTTCACAGTTTCATTTATTTGGTTATGCGACTCATGCTCTGTTGTGGGATTGATGCGCACAATATAAGCATCATTTAAATGTACAGTATAAGCGCGTTTGTATGGCTTCTGCAACTGTGAATCTAAAAAGGCAGGTTATCAATGAGCTATGCTGCAGGCAAATGCTTTGGATCATTTTAAGTAAGTGAGGCACATGGTTATTTTGACAAGCTTTCGTGACACATAATTTAGAGAGCTCTTAATTTAATTAATTAATTTAGAGAGCTCGAATTTTCCTACTAAATTAAAGTTTTGAAACCAAGAACTGCAAAATCTTCTTTCAATCCAAGGGTGTGCCGTTACCAGGCAATCGGTCTGACTTACCACGTCTTTGATGTGGACAGCAATGCTGCACGCATATTTATCACACCATTGGAGGCATGTCGCCACTGGTAACGCATACGCTTGTGGCCGTACTGGGGCATCGTAGGATTTATTGCTTAAATTTCTGAACTCAGCAAGGGCGCAAGCAAGTAAAGTGGTGATTAGCCCCAACACTGCTTGCTTCATTTTCCAAATGAAAATTTCTCACTTGCACAGCCTGCAATCACACTTTTCCGATTGGTGGAGCACAGTTTCTGTTACTGGTTAGTCTGTTCCTATGATTGGTTCACAAAAAGCATTTAAATCCCTGCAGCCTCCATGAAAGCGCAAAGTGTGCACGAAGAGACCGACAATGTCTATCATGGCCTTGATTTACTGCAAAATATTCACCTTTTCAACTTAAAATGGTAGTGCTAAGCCATGCTTAATCACTGGTCCACGTCCCTACTCGAAATGCTGCCTGAAGCAGCCTTGGCTTAGCTTTCGTGTAGACAACTGGAGATTGTAATGAAAAAGCTGCTTTGGACAGGGGCAAGAAGCCTGTGGAATGACAACAAATGGAAGCAAATTTTAAAATGATTGGGAACATACAAGTGTCTTTCATTTGTAGGCACGCATACATACAAGCAAATGGTAGGCTTCTGCGTGCCAAAATCGACACCTCCGCTAGTATGCTAATGATCGACAGATTTGTTTAGTCATTTCCTGGTTGAACACCGCCCAAAATCCTAATTATTGTCAGGTGTCATAGAATTTTTCTGAAAGAAATCTGGGAGTCGCTTGATCAGTAATCTTACAAATGAGAGCATGCTCCAATTAACCACCCCTCCCCTCCCCTCCCCTAACCTACCTCCCCTTCCCGACCATGCGCTAGCCCCGTTTCATTGATGGCTGCGTTCTTTGCGGATTTCGCTATAATAGGAAAAATATTCAATCCACTGTGCCTCTGGTGCAACGCATAGTGCATTCTCTACGAAAAGTAAGGAATAAATATTGCCACGAACTTAATAGTTCTAAAGTTGGTTGAGCGAGATTTCCAAGAGCTAAAGGCATTGATAAAGTATTGCAGTCAGAGTCCTCTGATAAGTAAAATGCCTGCAATAATATGCACTGCAATTTACGAGCAGGCATGACTTTTATCAGATTTATAAGCTGTTAGTAGTTTCTCTATGCATGGATAAGCAGTCCACCCATTCACAAATTGAGGAATATTGCTGCAAATATGCCCGGGCAGGAGCAGTATAGAGTGGAAATCCTGAACATACGTGGCTAAATGTGGAATCCCAAGCTAAATTGGTTGCACAGGAAGGCATTGATTAAAGCGTTCTACAATGATTTTCTCATTATTTTAGCAATATTTGGGACTGGCAATGATGAGATGTGTAGAACTGCTGCGAAAGTCTAGACAAAAGTCTGCTGTTATGCAATGAGTTAATCAAAGGCGTTTTCACCGAGGCGGGTATTTGTACTCCAGTAACCACAGCAGACATAATATTGCTAGATGGGTATCCTCTCTCACTGAAGCATACACAGATTTGATTGTAGAGCACTAACTCAATATTAGTCAAAATGAAGCCAAGCAAACACAGCTACGGACAAACCACTTGAAGACATCGGTTTCTGTAAATAAGTTTTGATGAGCCCTTTCGGGCAGCTGCGTTCGGACCCCTTCAGAAATTCTTAGCTTCGTTAGGGGATGAAAGTTGATTAGGTCCTTAAACCTGCACATGGTACCGGTTTAAGATGTGGTGTAGCTGGTGGCCACTGTGATCAATGACAGGTCAGAGGCGGTGCAGGGTGCGCTGCTGCTAAAATATATGTCAGATAAGGTAGTGCGTTATGGCGATGTTGGTGAAGACACAGCCCTTCCTACACGTTCCGAAAGCTGATGAGCAACGATAGGCAACTTAAGTTTGCAAAGTGAATTCTTTTCGTTACCAAACGCTTTTTCTCAATTGTTGTTGTTGGACAAATGTCTACAATTCACACTTATTTAAGATCAACCACTCCTTCTCATTAGCTGCATCGACTGCACGCAGTAACGTTATTCAGGCATCGCCTTCACATATCTACATCAGTGGGGCTGACAGCAACGCACGTCTCGTCGTTTCCGAAAATACAGTATTTATCAAAATGTTATTTGCAGCGTGCTAATGCCTCGCTTTGCGGCATAAGAAGTTAAATCCCTGCATGGACATGTGGGAACGTTTTCTAGCTTACAAATGGAGTTCGCTGCTGAAACATGATTTTATCTGATACAGTGTGCACTAAGATTCCACTAAAATTGAAGCAATTATCTCTGTTGGCGTATGCAAGCCGATTTAGGCTAAATTTGTTTAAATTATGCCACTAGTTCCAAGCTCTCACTTTTGTATGTATCACTGAGCAATGGAATGGCTACGAGTTTCTTTTAAAAGGCCTTTGGCATCATCATAAATGTTGTTTTATAATTAATGTGCAGTGGTTCTGGTTGGGCTGCAAAGGTAATATTTTGAACATAAGGCACCGTCAATGATAAAGAATCCTAAAACATTCAGTTTATGGTCTGCGCAATTTAGTGTTGCAATGTAACAAATGCTCACTTATTGCAAACTTAACAATAAGATATTCATGTTAGCACCACTGTTGTAACTCCATCTTCTCATTTTTTCTTCCTAATTCAACGTCTTCTTAATCAGGACTACTCTGGTCACCTCTTAATACGACGTGCTCTTGGTAGTGACCAATTGCACGTGAACATATCTGCACTGCGCTGTAAAAGGCAGCAGTGTTCCCGGCAGCAGTCAATCAGTGTGTTTAAATCAGTATTCCACCTGCGATACAAATCAATTTAAAAACCTATGCAGACCTTTTGAGTGACTGAATGGTACATTAGCAAAATGTGCACAAGATCTGCATTATGTGCACTAATGACAATGCAAAAAAATTGTAGCCAACACTACCGTCCATTGCCCATCTATGGTACTATAAAAGCAGTGATAATTGTTTTTCTATGTAGTAGTAGCCTTCCCTTTTAAATGCGTCAGAACCCTGTCAACATCTTATGACAATGCACAAATAAATGATCAAAAATTGTCCGTATGTGTTTGTCGGCGTAGATTCGATGAGCCTATTGCGTCCTAATCGCGAAGTTTTGCCTACCGCAAAATAGCGTTCTGGGACCGTAAAACAGCACGGAAAGGCCGAGTCAGAAAGGAATTCGAGTAAGATGGTTGCCCTAATCTAGAATCTGGCATATTTGCCGTGGGTGTGCAAAGGACAGGCCTATAATTTGTTGAGGATGGCCGATAATGAGAGTACTTGGGCGAATATTGCCCGCTGAAACAATTGGAAGCCTACATGATGCGATGCAGACTAATGGGATCAATCGTCAGTACTAATGGTTAACGTGCGTACATGGATGGAGGGAACCACCAAACTGGAAGTGACGTAATTGCAATGTATGCGCATCAAAAAAGCACTGAAATCTGTGCCTGATTAGTTATTTTGCCTACATAGATGTATGAGGTGGGCCTCCCATCGTGGAAGTAGCCTTTTGTGCTTTTAGCAGGTGCTGCCCACTAAATGGGAAATGCATGATGGAGCCTACTGTCGTGTGGCTTACGAGTAGCCTTCGCTTCGCTTAAGCCGCTTCTTGCCCACATCTCCCATGTGATCTGCTTACTTGTCTGAATCTCGGACGAGCATTTGCGCTACTGCTCTCAATGCCACTACTAGTTGTTTACGTGGTTTCAACCAATGCTGGTGCATAATAAATATGGACAGGCTCGATTTTTTGAGCTTATGTGAATCTATTTTAGTTTATCACTCCTCCTCCAAGCCGTCTGGCTGCGTACATTGATGCTACCAAAAGAGGTTATGAATCGATCGCTGTTGAATATCTCAAGATCGTAAATTCCTTGCTAAGTCACAAAATTTGAAACAGGAATGAATTAGTACGATTGCTTTTAAGAAAACACGTGATTAAGCCAAAATAAAAACAAAGGCATTGGGGAGCATAAAAGGTGCCAAGATATAAATGGGTACGTATCATCAATTTTTCAGTATTTTTACTAAATGCTATCCACACCGTTGGAGTAAAAACGTTATGGGTACCTGAATATTTTGCAGCTTAAATTATTCGCCTCTTTCAATAAAAAACCAGATTTCTTCGTGAAGGTCTTCAGCCTTATTATCGTTATGCTTGCCACACTATGGGACATACCTATCCATGTTGAGAAGGCACAAATTCTCGAGGATCACCTGCGGCTACGAAAGTATGATAGAAATTGTGGTGTGTTCACATCTGTTAGCATTAGATGGTTGACGTACATATTTGACCACAACTTTATTTACTGAATAGAGCACTGTAATCCTCAACGCCTCAACTTCTTTCATTTGAAATTGTCACTCCCAATGTTTCCGGCCTTGCATTTGAAATAATTAGGAGTACTCTGAGGGCCCGGAACGTTTCGGAGCTCAGTGGGTCAGTCAGTGCGAATTTGAACACATCGGTCCGGATAAATATCCACACTACAGAAGATTTGGCAAAAAATATGCTAATTAGTGACTGTAGACCTTCTTTAACTGAAGTTGCTTGTGTATGTGTGTAGGTCGGTAAGATATATTAAAGTTAGAACTGCAAAACTACACTCAGGACTAAGTCTTGGACTTTATTCCTTAGCAATGTATTAGAACAACGTGATAATTGAATGATTACTGGCCTAAAATATATGCCGCCCGCAAGACGAATGTTTTGCGGTGCAGATGGGCTGAAGGGCATTAACATCTGCAACGCACTTGTGGAGTGAAAAGCGGCAGTAAACCTTATTTACTTAATGGAAAAATTCAGCAGCTTCTACAATCCCATTGCCCAAAAAGCATTTTTACCACATTTTCTTAATGACTTTCTGCATTTGAGCTGCATCATAACACTTGCTGCTTTGAACAGGTTCTTTTTTCTAATTCACATATTTCCTACTTCAAACATGCCATTAATCACTCATTTTTAGTGCTATGATAGATTAAATGCTGACTGCGTCTTGGTCTGTGCGCCGTGCACCTGACCTAATTATTCTGGCTAGTAAATGAAGACGCATGTTTTGAAGTCTGTAATCCACCTCCTTAGCTTACAGATTTACCGCATCCAAGCAGGTTTGTGAAATGTAAGGGCCATTCTATTGTTAAACTGCGTAGCAGGAACACTATGCCTCTTCACCATCCCTACATCTGCCTCTCACCAACCGCCTTTGCAAACACGGCAATTAATCGAATGCACGCACGCACTAGCGTTGACGATGACCATGTGACTCAACTTCTGAGTGCCCTTCATTCACAATTGCTAGACTATCCTTACAGTAATTATCAATAAGCACCTAGGAAGCCACCTCATTTTCAGATTTGGCAATGCAAAGTAAGTTCCACAATTAAAAAACTGCTTTATTTGCCTTTTCATTCAGCAAAGGTGAATGACTTCTGCAGTCCCAATCCAATCGACCACTACGCTACTCCAAAGCACTCACAGAAAAAGACCGAAGAGGAGAAGATTTGTCCTTCCATGACCGGTTTCTCAGAAGGCCATCGTATACTTGAGATTTCCACAACGACCAATGATGAGATCAGGCCAGCATCGAATAAATCACTTTGTTTATCAAAGCTGCCATCGACGATACTAATATGTCCTTTTGACCTGTCTTCATGCAAAGCTCGAAGAAAGGTTAACATGCGCAACAATCTTGCTACTATTCATCAACCAGCTTCAGTACTGCCGCACAAATAGACATAAGAAGCTGGAAAGGAGGTGCATTTCAAACAGCAGGTATCACTCCACTTGGTTCAATTATACTAAAATAAGTATCTCGACTTCCATCCTTCCGTCATTTCTCTTTCCCTTTTGTCTTCTACTTTTTAAATGCTTTTCATTGTTCATTTTCCTTCCTTCATTCTTCCGTTGCTTATGTGTTCACATTTTTTGCTTTCTTATGCCCTTTTCATGCACTCCTCTTTCAACAAATAAAACCACTATCTGCTTGATCAATTACTTTTCCTTACTAAAATGTTTCTAAGTAAGACATTTCACTTTTCCTCTTTCTACTTTTATTCCCATGTGCGAGTTACTAGCAGTAAAACAGAGAGCCTTCCAATGCCGATCTCTCTCCCCAACTCTATCTCAAGATCCAACCTCCTACTCTTCAACTGCTATTTTACTAACCCAAAAAAGTAAACAAAATCAAAAGAGGTTTCACTAATCTCTATTTTGAGGACATCCTTAGCATCATTAAGTCCAATTTTTCACTTCTTATTCCCCACCATCACACATATGCCACGCACGCACTTATTCACTTTTGTTCCCCGTTGCTACTAATTACTTAAAGCTAGTAGACTTACTCCCTCCCTCTCTCTCCCCCCTTTCCTCCCGCTCCTCCCTCTTACTCACTTAATTAACCCGTTTATCAATGGGCGACATCCTTCAACTCCTCCTCGTCCTTCTTTTATTCACTTCATCCATTCTATCATTGAGCATCCCCTATTATCTTTCCTTCCCGTAGCTCTATTTAACAAAACCAAAGTATATTACAAAGAAGATCGGATACAATCTTCCTGAACCATACCACACTTGACTTCTACTATTTTCTCATTTCGATCTCTGCACCGTCACCTATGTGTGACACGCACACAAGCGCGCAATACCGATTTACCTTTCCCCGTTCAAAATCTTATCACTGTCGCTGTCATTCTAAGTCTCAAAAATACACCCATGCATACATGCACACATCACTGCCTCGTCCATTTCATTTTTTTGAAAGCACAGAATCACAAACCAAATGTCTGCAGGTGTGAGGCCGCAAAACTAGCGCAAGACGATTCAAAACTTAGTAAAAAAGCACAGTTATTTGAGAGTTTGGAAAATTAGCTGCGCTGTGCATTGGAGACTACGTTCGGTAGTTAAATTAAGTTAATCTGGAATATTTCAGAAGCGTTGACCGATTGTTTCACGCCGGAGACCTAATCCAAAGCATGCATCAAACAAACAGGCCGACAGTGTGACCCCGTACGTCTATTGTTGGTTACATCTTCACCGAAAATACCGCCACTATATTTTTCATTCAAAGGACACCCTTGACCTCACCGTGTCTTCTTTCTCATTTCTTTTTCCCATCACATGTGTGGCGCACACAAATACAATTATTCACCATTTTTCTCCCTTTCTGCGCTTATGCTTTGCACGTGCAGCATGAAAACGTCACCAGGTAGCTGCGCAATTTCGAACGCTGAAGCAATCATTTGATTCCATCGATTGTCCCACTTCCTTAAGTTAATTGACGAAACGATGACTAGTGAACAAACGCATGGCATAACTCTCTTTCTGTTTGCTTGCCTTCCACTGCTACTTTTCGGTTGCGTCTCCGGCATTCATTTAAGCTTCTTTTCTACCGCCTACTGCGGTAGATATTGCGAGAATTATGTTGACGAGAGGTAGGTGATCGTTGCGACATGGGACTCAGACGTGGCTGCGTGCCCCATCTGCCTGCCATGTCACCGTATTCACCCTCCACACCTATGGGGAGGGACGGGCTGGCAGCTTGGAGGATGGCGCTAGAAGCAGGTGGAGACAAAAGATTGTGCAATGCGTTGGTGATTTGTTGAGTGGCGCGTGTTTGGTAAACTTAGAATAGGCATGGCCTATTCCCGACTACTACAACTTCTATTTCTGTTTTCCCTTCCATTCGTCTTTCTCGGCAATGGGTGGGTAAGTGGGTAGGTGGGTGGATTAGTGGTAGGAAAAGGCTGGGTGGAGGCACTGCGGTGTGCACGTATGGAGTAGTGTGGGGGATGATGTTCTGCTGCGGCACAAAATTTCTCCACAAATGTGGAGGTGGAAGTGCTTCCTTTCTTTTTGCTTTGTTGTATCACAGTTTATGATGGTTGTTGACACAGGTGGTGAGAGCATAAGTGGTGTTTGCCCTTTTCTTCCTTCACCTTCCCAACTAGTTAAAGGAACTCAAGCCAACGGCGAAGTAGATGTGTCGATTTGGCAATGGTGAGGAGGAGAAGAGAGGGACGTCTTTTTGTAGTACCACTTGGATGAACCTGCTCACGACTTCTTAATGCCTGTGTCTCTGCCCCTTCCTCCACTTCTACTACTGCTACAACTCCTCACTACGAATTAGCACCACCATCCCATTGATGACTAAGTGGGAGGGAGCTCTAGCTAAAGAAAGAAATGCTTTGTTTCAACCAAAAATAAGGAAAGATTTGTCAGAGACATTCGTCTTTCTCGGCAATGGGTGGGTAAGTGGGTAGGTGGGTGGATTAGTGGTAGGAAAAGGCTGGGTGGAGGCACTGCGGTGTGCACGTATGGAGTAGTGTGGGGGATGATGTTCTGCTGCGGCACAAAATTTCTCCACAAATGTGGAGGTGGAAGTGCTTCCTTTCTTTTTGCTTTGTTGTATCACAGTTTATGATGGTTGTTGACACAGGTGGTGAGAGCATAAGTGGTGTTTGCCCTTTTCTTCCTTCACCTTCCCAACTAGTTAAAGGAACTCAAGCCAACGGCGAAGTAGATGTGTCGATTTGGCAATGGTGAGGAGGAGAAGAGAGGGACGTCTTTTTGTAGTACCACTTGGATGAACCTGCTCACGACTTCTTAATGCCTGTGTCTCTGCCCCTTCCTCCACTTCTACTACTGCTACAACTCCTCACTACGAATTAGCACCACCATCCCATTGATGACTAAGTGGGAGGGAGCTCTAGCTAAAGAAAGAAATGCTTTGTTTCAACCAAAAATAAGGAAAGATTTGTCAGAGGAGTCGAGGACGGGTGTGCCACATCAAGGCATTTCTGACAAATGCTCATGTGGAAGAAGTGGAGATTGGGAACGCGTCAGCCACATCTGATATGAATCAGATGCAATTCCATCAGATGCTGGAAGTTGTCATCTTGCCCAGGAGTGCAATTACATTGAAGGAGGCAAAGGCAGCAGTAGCAGCAGTAGCAGTACATGCGATGGTCGAAGGTGCAGATGAACGCGAAAAGGAGGAAGCGGGAGGAAGGAGAGAATGAGGTGGGGGTGTGGATACGAAACAAAGAGGATTTGGAGGGCAAACAGCTGCTCGCAGAAGAAAGTAGGAGAAGAGACAGAAAGGGAGAGTGGGAGGGCGAGAGGGTGAAGAAGCGACAGAACGGAGGAAGACGTGAAGAACTAGGTGGCCACACCCGCGGCGAACGACAGCGCTGGCGATGGCAAGGCAGTAGTATTGTCGACTGCTGTGGACTATTGCTAGCTGCTATTGCTGGCGGCGCGACTTCTCAACCGAACGCTAAAAAAGGGAAAGGAGTTGGAGGAAATGAGGAGGGGTAAGACGGTTGGGCAGACTGACAGAGGTCCTTCCCTCCCTCCCCCTCAGCTGTGCAAGCAGGTGCATCAAGAGTTGCAACAACACCTAAAGTATTTCTAATATACCATCCTCTAGCTTCTAACTCCTCCTCCCTTTTCAGCTGTAGTGGATTTGATGCACTAACTATAAGATGAAGACAATCTCACCAGCTTGGCTTACTACGATGACGTGGTTGGTAGCAAGTATTCTGTCCTCCATTAGCGTCCGATGGAGTCCGTGAACCTGTGTCAGTGAGGTCACTGATACTGTGGTCGGCGCCCCGCAAGTCCGCCGATGGTGTTGGTAAATAGTCGACTGCACCTAACACGCGGCTTCTTTGGTTCGCCGTCAAGCGGCCTCACGCTCCCGCTCCCACTAATTCTTCGAATGGCCCATTGCCTTCCTCATACTCCTTTCTTCAGCGCAAATATCCTGTGTACCTGAGCACTTGTGCAATATCGTAGTCTTGCTCCTCATCAAACTGCCATTTTTGCTCCCACTAAATGCAATTTCGAAGTCCCCATCTTCACCACACTGCCAATTTTGCACTCACTCAATGCAACTTCGTAGTCATGATCTTCAATTGACCGCTAAATTTGCTCCCACTGCATGCAGTTTCGCAGTCTTTATCTTCACCAGACCGCCAAGTTTGCTCTCACTGAATGCAATTTCTAAGTATTGCTCTTCACCAGACTGTGACTGCAGCAGTGTTGGGTAGAGTGAAAGGATTTGGCCTTACATTCATAGATTTTGCTTGAGTTGTGCGAGGAACACCCGATTAGCCTTAGGTAAAATTTGTTCGTCCGTGCATTCTCCTTGGAGGCTTTCAGTGGCCCAATCAGATTGCACTACCTGATGGATGTCCAAGTGTCCTGCATGTTCTTGGATCCCGAGGAGTCTTGCACAGTTTTATCAAGGGTCGGTTTTAGAAAATATAGTCAGACCGTCATGCACCTGCCAGTCTAGCAAAACCAAACGAAATTTGTAGCATCATTTGTCTTACTGGATTCTGCATGGACTATATTCTTGAATTAGACTACGACAAACATAATGGTAGCAGAGTGCAAATGAAATCAATACCAAGTCCTCATCCTCTGGATTACATAGGCATAGATTGTGGAGAGTAGCTAAAACACTCAGCTATAGCTAATTAAAGCCGCCCAAATTGACGCATACTCAACAAAATTTATGAATTTATGTGATTAATGAAAGCCAGCGTCAATTATTACTTTGGCGACTAGCACCTTCTTGACGTCCTAGGCATCTAGTCACCTTGTTATTTCCGTGCTCTACTCGCCAGTCACTTGCATGTCCCAATGCGCGAAATCGCCTCGTGCTTGACCCAAGTGACTTGCAAATCATTCTTGCTTTTAGCTGGATTTTAAATACACCTTGCAACCGCAATGTGTGTTAGAAGACAGGTCGAGCTTGGTGTCAGCTGGAAGGATACAAATGCAATTCAAGGTAGACTGGAATAAGGGTGAAGGGCGGTAGCAGCATGAACAACCACATTATCTTTCCCTCCCCTAACGCCAGCTTTAATAATGCGGCCACATCGTCGTCGCCTGCAGTTGCCTCGGCTGCCATCTGCATTAACTTTAGCCATTAATAATCAAAATAAATTGAATTTTTAATCCATGTGTCACGTGATGCCACCTATGACTTTCATGCAGAAAATTGACTTGTTCTTCTATCGTGCCAATATAATGGGCCCTACAGGATGGTGAAGAAGCACTGTTGCAGAAGCATCAAACTCATAGGAGCACCTAAGTGACTACACTGATTTGAAAGCAGCGTTGGAGAAATGCCCAGTTAACAGATCCTTCTCAGCCGTCTATCTCGTCTCAGTCTACTCCAGCAAAATTGAGTGAGACATACGCACTTTCATTCACGTTAGTTTTTTGTCCAAATTGCCTATCTCAAGACATTCTAGATTGGGAGGCTTGACTCTAGCGTCGAATCGTCAGGGGTAGCCTTCTGAGTCCAATTTCATTCCGATTGTGCTAATTATAAAAGACGTAATTCCGTCATCACAGCCGTGTTATTGTGTCTGATGATTGACCAACGAACGTTTAGTAACCTTCGCAGCTTTGCGGTCAGCGGCTAAGTCTCCCCTCACACCACACATCACACCATGCATTGCCTGCCGCTTTCATTGGTGACTTCTACACTAGACGTCGATTGTTTGCTGTAAATGGGCCCTACAGGATGGTGAAGAAGCACTGTTGCAGAAGCATCAAACTCATAGGAGCACCTAAGTGACTACACTGATTTGAAAGCAGCGTTGGAGAAATGCCCAGTTAACAGATCCTTCTCAGCCGTCTATCTCGTCTCAGTCTACTCCAGCAAAATTGAGTGAGACATACGCACTTTCATTCACGTTAGTTTTTTGTCCAAATTGCCTATCTCAAGACATTCTAGATTGGGAGGCTTGACTCTAGCGTCGAATCGTCAGGGGTAGCCTTCTGAGTCCAATTTCATTCCGATTGTGCTAATTATAAAAGACGTAATTCCGTCATCACAGCCGTGTTATTGTGTCTGATGATTGACCAACGAACGTTTAGTAACCTTCGCAGCTTTGCGGTCAGCGGCTAAGTCTCCCCTCACACCACACATCACACCATGCATTGCCTGCCGCTTTCATTGGTGACTTCTACACTAGACGTCGATTGTTTGCTGTACGCCACATTAGTCCCTTACTATTTTGTTGACTACTCTAACACAAGTACACGTTTCATTCTTTTAGTCCTTCCGCTTCCCATGCATCAACAGCATTATCACTGTCATTACATCACTTCTCCTTTCAAAAAGCTACTTATTCTAAGCAAAGTAGTATTTTGAAAAAGGTTTCAAAATTTAATCTGCCTTGCACACTGTTTTCAGTGAGCCGAATATCGTAGTTTTTAGGTGGGAAAAAACTATGCAGTTTTATGTGACGCTGTTCAGACGGCTTGAAAATCTGTGCATGAGGTAGACAAACAGGAGACTAATGTGCAATCATTAGATAGAAATAAAATAGATTGATTCAAAATGGAAGAGTATGAAATGAAAGGATGCCTGCATGGTGGCCAGATGGATAAGGAATGGTATAATTAAACTCGCAGCGAGTAGAGAGAGGCGCCATTCAAAGCATGGTGAAAAGAGAGCAGGGGGAACAGATTGTCCTGTCCTAGTGATTTCATGTAAGAACTCAGTCCGCTGAGATCGTTTAGCCTACCTATTTCCATCCTACCCACCATTACTGTCATGTTTAAGTAGTAAAAGTGTGAACCATCGACCATGTTCTCTTAGTCACCAGGGCAAGTCGCATTCCAATGTTGAATGTCTCAGTGTAATGAACTAAATGAGCTCGAGCAACAAGCATTAGCTGCATACCTCCGCCCTAGCATGGCTATAAAAATTAGAACGGAATCATCATTATTATTGTTACCCTTTCAGCAACTACCCAAAGGTCACAAGATTAGAGGAGGTGGAAGTATATTGTCTCGTCGCTTATTAAGCTCATCTACAACAGCACTGCGATACCGGTGGCTTAGAATAATTAGAGATAAGTTATTTATTTTCACATAGCTAATTTCACCATCATTCCGGAATAAGCACTAAATAGAGATAATATATCAATTCCATTTGACATTAATTTGCCTTCATCGCTTGCCTTGTTTGGAGGACGAAAAAGCGTGGATTACTTGATTTACCTCAGATGTATATCCTTCCATGATAATACGGTGCATTACGGGTTCGAACAGCTACACAAACAATCTTTTTAGCTGTACTCGGCCAATCGCCTCTTTCGTTCTGTCAAGTGCCGATCATCCAGTCCGTTAGGTTGTTGGAAGGTCAGCCGAACAGCTAGCCAACCAAACACTCGTATAGACATCACGTGTGCTGCACGTCTACCACATTAAAAGGCGTAAAAATGCCAAAACACCAATTTAAGGTATCTTGCTTGAAATAAAATGACGCTCAGCCGGTTCTGTAAAAATCACATGCCACTGATACGGTTTCGATTAAATTGTCCAAGATTCTCAAACTGTTTCATAAGTTCGGAACTTACACAATTAAATATAGATATAATTCACAAATTACCAAAAGCCATCTATGATTCTAAGAGTCCATTCCTAGACCACTTTATCCCTTTATCGCACGATCACTGGAATCACAAGACTTGACTGGGAGTAAAAGTTATAGGCCTTGTGACTTCGGCGGATGATAACCGCCCATCGATTATTTTACTGCATCCAAACAATTCTTAGTGTTTTTATGAGGTCCTCGCAAATCCTTCGGCTCCCTCCACCATTTGTCCTGTTTACTTATGCGTCGGTTTGCTTATGCCAATTCAAGCGTCTGGTTGCAATTCGGCTATTTATTTGCTAGGAGGATGGAACTTTGGTGTTAAAATCATAGCAATGTCTCGCGCGTGTAAACATCAAATGCAGACATGGGTAGCAGGTAGAAGCACTGCCAGTAAAGCGACAGAAACAGCATTTAATACGCAAGTAAGAGCCATTATAGCAAAGGATGTGTCGTGTTTGCAGGTCACATGCCGCAATAATTTGCCGCTTGTAGTCTGCTCCAATCTACATCGTTAAGCTTGTACCGGTAGAATATCATGTTTCATTTCGTGACATTAATTATCTATATGTCGTCTGGGGCTGGGCCGCTTCTACTTTCAATACCTTTTGGGAAGATGCCTCGGTATTGTAGCTCCCGCTGAAAGGCCTTTCGCAACTTCAAAGCTGAGGTTTTCTGCAGCACCATAAAATGTGTCCCATGAAAGTGGTTTTGTGGCAGACGTTACCGTCAGGATGTTGGCGGTATTAGTCAATTTGGCAAAAGAAATCTAAAGTGAAATTAGCAGCAGAGTGGGTCTAAACTTTCCACCCGCCATCAACTTTGACCCGATGCTGGAGGCAAATTATCTGACGGCCTTCCTTATTGGGGCACACGCTGCGATAATTGCACCTGGAAGACTGTCCCAAATCCACTAATATATTTCCTAACATCTGCTACTTACACAATTACTTATTTGCCTACAATAGAACTTTGACATGGGTCTAAACTCTAATGAATGTGCTTTGGCGTACATAAGAAAGGCAAACTTTGCAACTACGACGTACTTTCAGTGTGAATTTATTCGGAACACAAACAGGCGCATTTTTTGTCTCAAGTAATAAATTGCTCACGGGTTGACTGCAAAGTTTGCGTGACCTCTTTCAAAGCTTAGCTCTAGGTGGAGACTCTGAATCTAACCGTGAAATTTAATGCAAGGAGAACAGCATATGCATAAAAACCGCCGCCCAATATACATGTGAATCTGTGCGTGGCTAGCATATTCAACGCATTGTTGCTACGTGCATGGCCTTGTCAATTCAGTATTTACTGAAAAAAGTGATTTCCTAACGATATGCGCCTGCATCCATGATTGTATGGCAATTATCCTCTGTACAATGCTGCTGTAGCATAGCTCCTATTTTGGCGTATCATATTTCATTGACTGAACCTGTACCTTAATTTTTGGATAATTTTGTTCGCCTTTGCTTGACTGTTGGTGATTGTATAATTGCTGATTCGGCAATGGGGTAAATTGTTGAGAGCTACCACTATTAAGCTGATTAAAGGGGAACGTTTGGCAACGGTGGAACTTGTACCTGGATTTTCTCGTTACGTGGGGGTACTGGAAGTTACATAGCAGGCTAACTTACCAAAAGAACCGCTACTAGTGCTTGTCATTAGGGATCTGCGTCCACATCTGTCAGTCCGATTAGCAAGTCAAGGAAGAGTGAATTTGGTAATTTCGTTCTCCGATTTTGTTCATTTACTGCACCATTCACTTATATCGGCAATTGTAAAGTAGCAGTGAATGATCTTCATCGTACCGTGTAATCCCTGAGGTCCTGCCAGCCAACACAAGGCCTGAGGGACAATCAGCACACCACGGTGCCATGCCGCAAAGCTGAAGCGCAACGTTTGAGGCTTCATGCTGCAGCGTTGGGTAAATTTGGCTAAGCGCAAATCAAATCATTGCAGCATCCCGCCAATCTTGAATGAAGTAAGGAATATTTCTAGATTTGCAAAGTGATTCAAGGCACTAAGTCCAAACGATTAAAATTTTCCTCTCAAATCAAATGGCATAAAATTCCCTTGAACTTAACCACAACTGCTCCCATTCCACCCAAGAGTAGGAGTTATTTGTGTTCAGGAGAAGCAAATGGATTTGAGAAGTATAGCGCCAAGGGGCGATGCACTGCTAGTTCACCTAGTTTTATCACTTCGTCATGTCCAACAATTTCCTTTCTGCAGTCCGCAATTGATGTTTCCCTAATAGAGTACATTATCTAAGCATGAAGATGCTTTGTTTTGTTCTCTTCTGTCTCCCACAAAAATATGCGTTCCGGGAGTTTAAACAATCCCTGCCAATCTTTCAGAGTGCAGCAGATAGGACCAACCCATTTCAAGTACCGTTGTGGGCTTGTAGTTTGGGTGTGGTGGAGCACACAAACGTACGGATATTTTAGGAATGCCACTAAGCTTCTTGGTATGTTGGGGTTTTGGAGTGCGTACTACCTGTCCAGTAAGCAAATTATTCGTCTTTTACATGCTCTTCAGTCCTACCGTAGCTAGTGTGCTTCAGGTGTCAAGATGGTCCAATGAGCCACAAATGCATTCTACGATCCTCTACCAATGCAGTCACACATTTATAACCAGAGCTTAATTAGAGTGCACAATGCGAGACAACAATTCGTTAGCATGATTTAAAGTATTTAATTCGCTTAGAGTGGCTAGTTAAATGTTGGCCAGCGGAAATGGCATTTTCACACAAATTCAATGTTGACTAAAACGAACTTTCGTAATAATGTGCACGTGTCTTGCTTCCTGCACGTTTGCTATGAATTCGTGTCATTAGGACCCACTGAAGAACTAAGCCGTTTTATGGCTGTAAATCCAACGAGTTCATTGACCTTGGTGCTTTGCAGAGGGATTGGACCCTTCGTAAAAGCGGTTCAAAATGATGGACTTAGAAGGAAGCCTTATCGTAAAATGGCTCTCGCCTTACATTTTATGGCCCTGGTTGAGATAAGTTGGCCCATGTTTTGCAAACAGCGGTGAAGACGACTGTCAATGAGCACGCGGGTTAAGCAAGGAAACTCTAGAGGAAATCGCGGTTGAAGCGCATTGTGATGCATGTTATGCATGGTCCATTGTAGTTTCTCGCCCACCGTTGATTGCGGCGCAATAATGCCTGTAAGTCAAGCACTGAGTGCGTCGCTAGAGTGTTCTTGTGTTACTTCACATTAAGGCATCAGAGTGAAGTCACGTGGAAAGCGTGGGCGACAGTGAAGTGTGGGAGAGTCTCTGATGAATGGATGGAGCGCGATGCTAATCAGCACTGCACAGATGCACTGGCATGAGTTCATGTGACACACTTCCAACTTGTCAGCTGCCAGCAACGACGATCATGATAATGGGGTTCGCCGAGATTACTCAGACCTTCAGCTAAAGTGTGGGTGGCAAGATGGGCTGCGAGCTGAACATACAGATGTCGCAAGTGTCATCACAGTCAATTACGCTATCCTTTTCAGCGTGTGCTGCTACGATTTTATCAAATTACACCACACCCTCCCCCACAATCAGTTCTCGCATGACTGATGGCCTTAAATTGCTTAGTTAAGTTCTACTTTTCAAATTCAATTAGAATCCTGTCTGACAGCGCTAGAGTGAATCACTCGATATTGTTTGAGTCTAGACACTAAGAACAAAGTCGCAAATTACGAAACAAGGATCATCATTCGAATTGAATGAAGCCATTGCGTCGCAGGTATACCCACCAGTGATTGCTTTCCAAAACAACTGCCTCCGATGCTAATGTTGAGGTCAGCTTGGAATGCGCGAACAGACTTCCCGTGGTTGTTGCTTCCCAAAATATATTACCAAGTATTATTTGCTAGCATCAGAGCGGTTTATTTGGTCTTGGCTTGGCATTCAAGTGCTCCATACATAGCCACGATTTCAAACCTACAATCGTATGCCAATTGGTGGAAATCGAGCCATTGACGTAGTCAAGGTGTTCTCTGTTTTGGTGCACGGGGCATTTGCACGCATCGTAAAGTGGTCTAGACGCAAACTCAGTTCATGGAAAGGACGAAGGGAGATTGCACTGCCTGCATATCAGGGTGCATATTTGCAATATTGTGTAGCGATGAACCATCCGACCGTCTTAAAAGCGGATGCGTGAGTTCAGGCCAAACATCTTTGTCGCACAGTATTTTCTGCAAGTTTTGTTTGAGATCACTGCCATTCATCCAAACAAGAAGGCCGCCTATGAACCTTGTCCGATGCAATGTGGCTTCAGCCCAGAATAGCAAATGACTGCTCAGTTAAGGCTCTCTCCCCACTAAGGTGGTTGTAAGTTGATCAGAAATTGGTGGATGCATTCTATGCTACTTGTTCCTTTACCGGCCTCTGACCGCTAGAATAGATTCGCCCTGTTGATTTTATTACCCAAATGTGAAAGACGAATGTGTATTCACTTACCTTTCTTAGAAAAAAGTGATTCTGTGGGTCATAAGCCACCATGTTTTACACTTTTCGTCGACGAAACTGAATATGCTGCATTGAAAACCTGTCCATGATGGAAAGCATTGGGCTACGTTTTTGTGGGCCGTGGAAAACGAGGACGGAATGGGAGACAAGCAGAGCCTAAACTGGAATGCATCCATACAGTGGTTAAGGGTGAAAGGAAGGTGGGCTTCTTCAGTACATTTTGCTTATCTGATCGCTTGCGCGTCGAGTATGGAATCGATGATACTAGAAACTAGCTCGCGCACAATCGCAAATGTAGGTGTAATTGGGACACTCTGAGCAGAGAGCAGCAATATGATGTGTTTATCTAATGCGCATGACGATCTGTGCTTTGCAAGTCGCAACTTCTTCCGCAAGTCAACCGCCTAGCTAATCTGGCTTGGTGAATGGGCATTCTTAGCCCTAAGAAATCAACCAACAACGAGAAATTCACTCAAGTTCTGTCAACAGGATTCTAACTGTTGATGAAATTCGGATAAAGTTTGGGCCTATTTTTATGGTGTTGCGCAATCAGAACACAATTATTGGTAAGCCGAATCCACATGTTATGTAGATGCTGCCTTCTCTCACCAACAAATGTAGGTCATATATGGCCTACCGACTATAAATATGCAAATGAATGAATAGGGGAGTACATGTGCAGAGCAGCAGAGCCTAAACTGGAATGCATCCATACAGTGGTTAAGGGTGAAAGGAAGGTGGGCTTCTTCAGTACATTTTGCTTATCTGATCGCTTGCGCGTCGAGTATGGAATCGATGATACTAGAAACTAGCTCGCGCACAATCGCAAATGTAGGTGTAATTGGGACACTCTGAGCAGAGAGCAGCAATATGATGTGTTTATCCAATGCGTATGACGATCTGTGCTTTGCAAGTTGCAACTTCTTCCGCAAGTCAACCACCTAGCTAATCTGGCTTGGTGAATGGGCATTCTTAGCCCTAAGAAATCAACCAACAACGAGAAATTCACTCAAGTTCTGTCAACAGGATTCTAACTGTTGATGAAATTCGGATAAAGTTTGGGCCTATTTTTATGGTGTTGCGCAATCAGAACACAATTATTGGTAAGCCGAATCCACATGTTATGTAGATGCTGCCTTCTCTCACCAACAAATGTAGGTCATATATGGCCTACCGACTATAAATATGCAAATGAATGAATAGGGGAGTACATGTGCAGAGCTCTGACAACAAGAGCGCGAAGTTGAGCCTAGAACGCAACACAATTCGTTTCATCTCCCCATACCCAGCTCTTAGTGACTTACTTAATCTTGAAATAAGTACTGGTTTCGCCTAACATTGTCCACTTGTCAGTCAGTTGAGCTTGCCTCACTCTTCCTAATTAATGAGAAGGGAAATTGGCATTTACGCGATGGGAGCGATTACTTTCTGAGAGGACCACGATTTCCTTTTGACGCCCTTTTGACGTTGATCTTGAAACCGGTGAAAGAAACGATGATGTTTCCAGTGGTACATAGTTCTAAGAGTCTTACGATTGGGGACGTGCATCCATTCCATGATGCACACAGTTGTTGGTGCCTGCCAGTCGATCAGCGTGCATTCGAAAGGCACAAAAGTACAGACGTAATCACTTAACTTGAAAAGGACTCGTTTGGTTCAAAATAGGCTGACAATGTGACTGAAGAAGGGTAGGTCTCCGCACGTCTAAAGGGCGCCACTGACACAACTGACGCACCGCATATCGCGGCCAAACAGGTGCCAGTAAGACCATCTGGGTCCATACTAGTGTTGATTTCCAGATGAGCAAGGATCGCAGCCGAGTGCGGGAACCACTGCGCTGAGGGTACAATATTCGACGATGTAAGGGCAATATGCTTTAT
>LWMJ02000602.1:9564-40378 GCA_001693035.2 Taenia asiatica
GTATGTATGTAGGTAGGTAGGTAGGTAGGTAGGTAGGTAGGTAGGTAGGTAGGTAGGTAGGTAGGCAGGTAGGTAGGGGTAGGTGGGCGCATCGCAGAACCGAACAGCCTCAAAAACTTCCCAAGTCATAAAGTGCACACACATGCTTGGGAGAAGGAGCAGTTCACACACCCACACAACGGTCGTTGAGTGGCTGACAAGGAGGCCAAAGAAGAGAAGGGAAAGTGCATTGGGGCGCAGAGATGGGCGAGAAGAGGTAAGTAAGGAGGGCAATGCAGCAGGCTAGGATGAAGACGGCGGCACTGTCGTTGTAGCGGTCGTCATGGAATCGGTTGAGCTCGTGCCAGTGGAGGAGGACGCAGCAGCAGTGACGACAGAGGTAGGAGCAGTGACGACCGGAGGCACGGTGGAGTCGTTCACTTCGGACTCTGTTTTCTCAACTGGTGTTGGCTGAGACACACTGACTGATGGCTCATTGGGCAGCATTGAGGAGACGACTGGTAGTTTGGAGGTGGTGTTGGCAACAGTCGCAGGTGGCGAAGGAATGCGTCTGGGCTGAGCAAATTGGGTGGGTCCACCTGCTCCATTGCTAGTGTTGGACGCGTGTTGCTGCTACTGCTGTTGATGCTGCTGCTGTTGGTGGTGGTGATTTGCAGGTGTGAGCTGCACCCTGCCCCGAGTGTGGAGGAGGGCAACTGGTAGCGGATGGTGTGTTGTCCACGTCAGCGAAGCGGATGGTCATTTGTTGGATCTCTTTTGCCAAGGCAAGTGGCTCTCAGCAGTAGTAGGCCGCCTGCTTTAAAGAACCTTCCCGATTCACACCACTTCCAAGGATCCGAGTGAGCCACTGCATCTTCTTTCTGCGATACCACCATTCTCGTTTATAGCCGTGGTCACAGACCAACCACGATCATTTTCCACCCACTTTACCCTTATTAGACTCCGTCTTTCAAAGTCATTGGGGACAACACGGAGAAGCAGCAGGATGAAATGAATGGGCTAGACAAATTTGGGAGGTCATCACTCACGGCTTCTTAGCAGCAACCAAATGAATCTCCTCTTGACAGCAAATGTAGAATGTCAAAAATAGGATCTCTTCGGTGAAGATTATTGGCGGAGGATCAGAAGGAAGATGACCCGCAATCCGACTGCGGATTGGGTCCTCTGGAGGTACGCTGCAATCCGTATTCTGAGGTCGCAACATGCACTGGTCGATCAGGAGAGGTGCGAAAATGCTGTGTTGTTCTCTCAAAACGAGGGAGTGTTTAGATCCTGTTTATGCCACGAGGATTCCGTGTAGGGTGGATGATTTGTCAGCGCAGCTATATTGATGCACTAAAGTGGAAAGTGAAAGAATGGATTGCGTCCTAGAAACCAACCTTCTGCCATTTACGTTTAACCACCATGTGATGCAACAGAGGCCAGCACGAATAAGAACTCTCCGTGCCATGACAACCTGTAAACACCAGTATGGTTTAGTGAAAGCTGGAGGTAAAAATCTCCCAAATAACGAGTTTGCAGTTCTACGAGCGTCAATCAAAGCTTCAGGCGATCTAGTTGAGGGCAGATTTCCCCAACAGATGGAAGGAATAGCTGGATCCCTCAAGTCAATATTCGGTTGAGTGGATGGAAACAATTCACCAGATCTCTTTGACTCGGTGGCTAACATAGCTCTTAGCAAAATCTTGAGTGGTAGGGAGGTGTAACGTAGTGACAAGAGAGAGCAACGACATTGCTCTAGGTCCTCGAATTAGCCGTAATAGGCTTTTGCCATCAGAAGTGTCCTAAGCTAACCAGTTCATGAAAGCCGACTCGATAAATGCCATTTTTGTTCGCCAAACAGGGAGAAAACCATCAAACACTCAGTCCTAGAATGAATCGCCTAATGCAAAGCATGTAGGTACTAACACCTCAAGCGCCCACATTGCGATGGTTCGACTTCATGGAGAACTGGGTAGTGAAGCTGGGACAGGAGCAGCACGGTCTGGGACCATCGACAAGCACCTACTGCAGAAGTGAAAATGGTTTCCTCGCAGTCACGGACGGAAGGCACATGCAAGCAATGGAGCTATGCATCGATCCAGTAGGTATATCGGTTGCCAAGCAAATCACCAGGCAACCGTCCAAGGCCTTCCGCATTAGCAGGTGGGACTGCCTATAACCATTTTCATCAAAACCTGTCTGACCTGTTGATGGAGCTCAAACCGATGGAGAAGTAGATGTGCTGGTGTGGCAATGGTGAGGAGAGAGATGCCTAGTCAACTCACCACTTGGACGAATCTACCCACTACTACTCAACAACAGCGTCGCCTATAACTCCTCACTACCAATCAGCACCGCCATCCCGCTGACTAAGTGACAAGGCGATCTAACCAGCGAAGAGATGTATTTTAACACTAAATAAGATGCAGAGGAGTCTACCACAAGGCAGTTCAGAGCAATATTTACACGGAAGAGGAGGTGGGGAAGGGTGGAGGGATGGAGGGAAACTCGCCAGTCACATCTGATATGAGGCTGATGAGATTCCAACAGATGCTCCAAGTCATTGTCACGCGTAGAAGTGCGGTGGAGGAAGGGGTGGAAGGAGCCGATGCGAAAGCAGTCAATTGTGCAATAGCCGCTAGTCCAGATGAGTGCGAGTGGGAGGGAACGGAGGGATGGGATGTGAATACGAGAAGAGGGGGTGGAAGGCAAACAGGTACCTGAAGAAGTAGAGTTTAGGGAGTTGAGGGGGTTAAGGGAGGGATGGAGGGATGGAGGGAGGGAGGGAAAGAGAGAGGGAGAGGAGGAATTGGGAAAGGCAGAGCAGAGAAGGAAGTGAAGAACAAGGAGACAGCAGCCGCGGCGAGCGACGGTGGTGGCAATGGCAGGGGCAGTGTTGTCGACTCAGGTGGACAGTTGTGAAGATGTGCTAAAGGCACCTTAACCTCCCAACCGAGCACTAGATGAAGGGCAGGAGAAAGAAATGGAGGAGGGATGCGTGGACGGACGGATGGATGAAAGGGCGAGTGGGCGGACGGACGGACGGACGGACGGACGGACGGACGGACGGACGGACGGACGGATGGACAGAGGTCCTTCTCTCGGCTTGAAATGAGCAATGTCACTAGCACTTGGTAAAAGCATGAGACATTTTTGCCTATCTCTTCCTCCTCATCCTCCTTCTCCTCATCCTCCGCCTCTACTAACCACTGGCTGTGCAAACCAGCGTATCAACAGCAACTCAAGTGTCTCATGATGAAGTTACATCCTGATGACGTGATTGGCGTTTAGTCCCTATCAACATCTAGACCACGGTGTTTTACGACCAAGTCACGAAACGGGGCAGATTTCCTCGCCTTTTGAAGTTGCGCGATGCTTTTGATAAGGACAGAAATTGAAATGCACATTGGTGAGGCATACCTATCACCTGTGTTGGAAGCGGTGCTACCAGGGCAGTTTGGAAAGACGCGATAGAAGATGAGAATGCCTAAAAGCCATTCATACTATCTATCCCTGTCGGACCATTGCCAAAACAATGGGTTATGAAGAGCAGTGAGATTGTTGAATTTACCCGTCATATGGTGCTTGACAGTAGCGCAGGTGGCGGTTGAATAGCTCTTTTCCATGTTTAGACATGTGCGATGTGCCTTCGTCCCTACTCTGAACACCCAGTGCATGCTACGACCTCGTGATACGGATCTCAGTGCAGAGAACTATTTGATGTGCTATGAAAGGCTTTTGATGTGGTTATTACCTATGGGTGGCGCTGGCACAGGAATTCGCTCCTTCGATGCATACGACTAACCGCTGTGATCTGCACCACAGGCTCTGTTGATGCACCTCTAGGCGGTTGACTTGATGAGTGCGGGATGAGAACATCGAAGTGGAAGTGTAGAGTCTGTAGTTCGGCTAGGTGAAAGAAGGAGTAGAAGGAAAAGCATAGGGAGCAGCAACATCAGCACCTGAATTAACACCCTTATTCGAAAAGGCGGTGGCAGTACTTGTAGACTTCCGCAACGATTGGTAATGTGCCCATCAATAGGGAATATTGGAGTTGTCTGCATGGTAGACTTGCGGGGAAGGTTGTGATCAGGAGCATTGATGCCGACACTGCCATGTCAGCTACGTGTTTGCAAGAACTCATTACGCGTAAAGCGACGATGCTTGCGTAGTTAATGGAGGTACAGGGTTGCGAAACTTTACACTGTCAGTAAGCCATTAGATTATTGCATACACTCCTACTGCGAATTACGCTACACTGCGGTACTCAACGTGGCACCCTCCTATTCCATCCAATTTTTGCATTCTCTCTTCGCTGATGTGCACTCTAAAGGCTGAGGCGGGTGCACTTTGCGCTGAGGTGATGGTGAGGGGGAGAAGGAGAGCGCCAACTCCATTAACCCGCTCCTGACGGCTCCCACTTCAGTGCTTGGTTGATGGTGTCACCGATGAGACAGTAACGAGGCATCGTAGGTCCTATGACACCAGCAGCGCAAGTTCCTGCAAGCAAGCAAGGCATCTTTCTCTCCATAGCATGCAACAAATCGCATGGTTTGTCGTCTCCAATTAACAAAGAAAAGCAAGGCGCTTCTGGAGGTGATGTCGACACATGGGTGATGGTAAAATTGCCAGATGACCTCTTGTAGCCACATCGATTAATAAGCAAAAGGCTGAATGTGCTGTAGCGTCTCGAGACTTCCCTTAAGGTGATAGAAGGTATAGTACTAGGGCGGAATGTATATCCTGGAACCAGAGGGCCTGGGATCGTTGGCACGGCTCGGAGGCCGACCACCCAAGTGACCGAAACCGGCAGTTCGAACAAACAAAGTATTACACAGCCCCTCTCTTCTTTCGAGCATCGTCTCCAAAGCTCCCTTGGTCGGCCTCCCGTGTCAGCCATCACAACGTAATCAGTGCTGTGAGAAGCACCCACGAGCTAACCGTGCCACTCATCGAGATTGGAGCGTATGCGTTCTTGTAGTGCCATCAGTTCCGCGTAGCACTCGGTGCAGCAAACGCGTATTGCTTAGTCCTCCTCTCTCGCGATAATGTTGCTTAATGAAAGGTGGATGCAAGAATCCAAGTTTTCGAATAAGTCGAAACACACGCAACACACATTGTGATTACGGGCTTCTTTGATGCCGTAGAAGGAACGCGAGGGTATCGTAGAATCCTGAGCAAATGGGGCGATCGAGCCTCATGGGAACGAAATGCATGCGGTGCAAGTGTGCAAAACATAAAACGATGATATCGAATGGTGTCATGCACATTCTCTACCTGTAGATACGCATGTTGACAAGGATAGACGAGTTGCCCAATGAAAGGAGAGGGAGCTTACGGAGGATGCTTGACCACAACATCGCCGATCCCTCTTGACAGTTCTACTGGACTTGGAGTTCACGGCTAGTGTCGCTTTAGCAGTTAATGGCTTTCTTGCAGAACACGAGGGCGAGGGAGATGCCAAAGATGGACGTCGATCTCAGCCCTTGTGTTATGGGATGTGAGGGCTCTTCCATCCGTAGCACATGCACAAATTTCACACAGCCAACGTTTGCCAGAAGCGGTATGGAGCAGGATAAAATCCATCAAAGTCGGGTCCGCTTTGCGCTGCCATCAGAGTGGCATCCTGAGACTTTCCTTAAGGCAATAGATTGCATAGTGCTAGGGCAGAATATATAAATATTCTGGAGCCAGAGGGCCTGTAGACTGTTAGCACGGCCCGGAGGCTGACCAACAGGCCGGTACAATATGGCCACCCATGCGACCAAAACCGTCAGTTCGAATAAACAAAGTATTACAGTGCAAGCAGTGCGCACGACAACAAATACGCGACAATAGGCAATGCCGCATTTAACTTCCTTTGCCACCAAACAAGGCAGGACGGCATGCCCCATTCTGCATTCCGAAAACCAGCTGTTCACATCAGTCACTTTGAAGGAGGAGAGGAGGACGTGCACTGGCTTCTCCTAATCATCAGCGTCTAATGTCTTCTTCAGGTGCGCAAATGCAACCGTTCTAACATGCTCTGTTGTAGGGCACTGCCTGCTGATATTTGGAAACCATGCAAACTGTTTTCATTCGGACTATTTGCCAGCGACTGTTTGATATCCACAAGAAAGTGAATGCCTTGTGAATGACATTGAAGGGCACACCGCCAATCTTAGTAGAATGCACACCCAACCGATGACGATTAGCCTGCGATGAATGCATCAGCGTCTGATTGGTTAAGCGATAAATACACAACCTTAACTATGTTGTGTTAATGCCGAGAACGCGTATTCTTCATCCTCATGCTTTGACCAACCTAGTGCCAACGAGGGCACCAAAGACAAGCTCCATTCTTGCACAAATATGTGCACATAAGTGTCTATGTAGGTGGGCCAGCAAACTGCACTGTGTTACTTCCTAAAACATAATTCATTCATTCATTCACAATCCTTCGCCTTCTGGCTACCTAGCGCCCAATTACACATTATGTTCCCAACCTCATCAAAAAACACATGGGCCGAGTCCACAAGACTAGCAAAGCAAATGCTCAACTATTAGCCGGCGGCCACTCACGCACCCAACGTTCCAGCTAACTCTAACCTAGTAAAAATAGGATGTGCTCAACACATGCTCACCGCATTTGGATTCATTAATTCTGTATTTAAGTGGCACGGTGTTACTGATACGCAAGAGCTTTTATAGTAGTCTTTACTTGCAGTGGTCCGCGTAGATAATTGGGTCAATGGTTGCAATTAATCATCAATCTACAAATTTTACTTCACAATACCTGATGGCAAGTCTGTTTTCGTTAACGCCCTTATTCCACGAGGGTCCCTTTCTCTTCATAGCTTAGCCGTACCTCTTCTCATGTGTTGGGCGAACTCTAACCTAGTAAAAATAGGATGTGCTCAACACATGCTCACCGCATTTGGATTCATTAATTCTGTATTTAAGTGGCACGGTGTTACTGATACGCAAGAGCTTTTATAGTAGTCTTTACTTGCAGTGGTCCGCGTAGATAATTGGGTCAATGGTTGCAATTAATCATCAATCTACAAATTTTACTTCACAATACCTGATGGCAAGTCTGTTTTCGTTAACGCCCTTATTCCACGAGGGTCCCTTTCTCTTCATAGCTTAGCCGTACCTCTTCTCATGTGTTGGGCGTCAGAATGCTTTGCCTTGACAGCTGCAATTCTTATCGACAAGTTCCAAAATGTCATTAGCAGAGTTTCTTTACCATGAAAACCACCACCGACACCAACACCAACACCACCAACACCACCACCACCACCACCACCACCACCACCACCACAAAATCAAGCCTTGTTGCAGCTTGACAGCCCCATTCCCCGTTGGAGTTGACAAGCGCAAGGCCAAGTCGTGCCTTTCTACTCGTTTTATTCCCAGCGCATATATTATCCGCCGTGTTGATTGTGTGATGCTCGCGAACCTGATTTTTTAGCTTAACTAGAGGCAGCAACTTGCTCTATAACTCATCATACGCATGCAAGAATTATTAAACAATGCCAGAATCCATAAAATGTAACCACAAAAGCCAGAATCGAAATCGACAACCTCAACAACTAGCACATAGGTTCTCAACTCTTCTTTTCACCACCGGCATGGCACAAGCTCAGAATCGACACACACGTGCAAACAGAGGGATGAAAGGTACGCAAAGCTACATGACTCAAGTGAACATTAGGGCAGAGGATTCCCTCTTCTTTCCCCTTGCCTACTGTCTCCTGATTGTCACTTTCAGAGGGCACAGTTTCAGTGACAGTCACTAAAAGGGTGTAAGAAAGGGAATGGAATCGATTGTTAAGGCAGTTATAGAGGCCAGTATGCAGGATAGACAAATAGATGAACCCGTATATAAGAAATAATGCTCACAGATGGCTAGAAGTTGTCATGAAATTGGGATGAGGTAAAGGAATATCTGATAGTCTCCTGTCAATGACATCACGGGTGGTTGAGATGTTAATGGATGCAGCCATGTTTCGACGCAAGATATGGAATGGTTAGATTTCAACCTCCACCGTATCTGAGATCAGGGTTCTACTCGAAAAGTAAATGACCGAAATAAATCAATCAAATACTTTGACAGAAAGAATAAGGGGGGTGAAGAAATAATGTGAAATGCGACAGACTTACAAGCTTCCGGGTAAACAGTGGGCCAAGACAATCCAAAAGCACTAACACGATTTGTACTATCTCACCTAACCTTCTGCATCTATAAACGCAATGCAGTTTGAGCCCAAACTGGTGGGCATTTTGCTAACCTCTGCTCCGATTTCGTCAACGATGGGCTCATTCCATGGATCGAAGGAGCTTATCGACTGTACTCGTGTCCGAGTCCGAGGAAAGCACGTAGCAGGACGTGAAAGTCGACATTGCTGAAAAGAATTGTTTATCGATTTGCAGAATGCAGACATGGGCGGTGTTACAAGTTCATTTACCTATTACACGGAGATAGATCTATCCAACTCGGGAGGCGAGGATGTTATTCACAATCGCAATGATGCAGTCAAAGAGGAACGCCTACTCATGCAGTAATTCCTACAAGAACTTCACGCACATTACTAAATAACACTTTTATTAACAATGCGGGAACTTGGTGAAGTGGAATTGCTTAAAACACTAGAACGTGGTATGATTGCTCATGCTTAGTTGCCTTTGACTTCATGCTTATGACAGCGGAACCCGAACATGCCAGTAATGCCTTTGGCAGAGCAATACCACTATCGCCTAGTTAATGCTTTTAAAGGATCTTCAGTGGTGGTGCATCTTTGAAGTAAACGTAAGGGGAGTATTGGTAGGAGCATTGACAACGTCAGAACCAGAATACAGCAGAAAACTAGTGTCCTCCATGGGGTGAAGTGAGACCAGCATCACCGTCGCCAACATCATTGATCCTGCAATAAGTGATGGGGACGTCTTCCACAATGTACAGATGGAACTAAGAAATATGTCTCTTCTCCACTCCACAACAGCCTGCTATTGTTGAGGCACCGTCTTTCACCCCAGCGCCTGCTCAACGTTGTCTTCCTTCCCATTCTTACCTCGTGCGCTTTCACAAGCACAATGGGGTACTGAAGCATCATCATACGCTCCAAATCAGGGATAGAAAACGAGAGCCAGCCAAACCTGTCCACCATGGGTCAATTGACACATGTACGCAACTTGCAGTAGGCAAACACTATACCACCATAATTAACCGGCTTCCTCAGTGTACACGAGTAAGATACGGGCCGTTTTATGTCTCTCGCTGGTAGAAGACATAAATGAATGAACATGACGGCATATCCAAGCATAAAGTCCTTCTATTTTGCACCCCAATTGCTCAAGGTCTTTCACATTTACTACTGATGGTGGCTTCACGCACACCATCCGAGGCAATGTGACAGCGAAAAATTGTGTTAAGAAGAGCAATTGAGTGACAAATAGCGATTTGGTCATTACTGCGCGATAGCTTGTCTCACGCAAAAGATATTTGCAGATCCGAGGATAATAGCCATATGGTTTTGAGGAGCACATTTTTACCAAACAGGGCACCTGCGTTTAGATATAATCGCTTTGCGTACTCAGTGCGTTCACGTTAAACATTCATTGTCAGGCTGCATCCACAAGAAATTAGGTTTGCAATGCGCTAAAGCATAGCAAATGCAAATAAATTTCGTTTTTTGCGAAGTAAATGAGAGCTGTTAGCAAATTTGATTCTGACGCGTCCAGCTTTTCCAAAGCTCCCGTCTACGTTGGCCTCCGGGTGTGCGACAATATGACTGAAGTTTCCTTTATGTCTCACTACAAAACGTGGGCAACTCAGTGTACACGAGTAAGATACGGGCCGTTTTATGTCTCTCGCTGGTAGAAGACATAAATGAATGAACATGACGGCATATCCAAGCATAAAGTCCTTCTATTTTGCACCCCAAATGCTCAAGGTCTTTCACATTTACTACTGATGGTGGCTTCACGCACACCATCCGAGGCAATGTGACAGCGAAAAATTGTGTAAAGAAGAGCAATTGAGTGACAAAAAGCGATTTGGTAATTACTACGCGATAGCTAGTCTCACGCAAAAGATATTTGCAGATCCGAGGATAATAGCCATATGATTTTGAGGAGCACATTTTTACCAAACAGGGCACCTGCGTTTAGATATAATCGCTTTGCGAACTCAGTGCGTTCACTTTAAACATTCATTGTCAGGCTGCATCCACAAGAAATTAATGCATCCACAAGAAATTAGGTTTGCAATGCGCTAAAGCATAGCAAATGCAAATAAATTTCGTTTTTTGCGAAGTAAATGAGAGCTGTTAGCAAATTTGATTCTGACGCGTCCAGCTTTTCCAAAGCTCCCGTCTACGTTGGCCTCCGGGTGTGCGACAATATGACTGAAGTTTCCTTTATGTCTCACTACAAAACGTGGGCATCTGTGATAACAAGTAAGCTGCCGAAATTATTCGTGACATATAAAGGAGTTAACGCTAATAGCATGGATGACTTGCACTGCTCTTCCTTAATCATTGTCGAAGTCATCAATTGGGGAGAAATGGTAATCAAGCAAAATCTCAATACACATTGAATAAACTTGCCGCATTTGCAAGCGTCACAACCAACGCCCTATGTTGCATATTATTTGTTGAGCAATAGTAAAAGCAAGGCAATCTTTGAGGCACATTGGGTTTTTCCGTGTACCACCTTCCTAGTAGTAGAGCAAATAGGTTAACTCCGTCAAATACCTCAACCGTTTAGTCACATTACTTAGCTAGTGATATCAAATTAGGTGCACTATTCGTTTTAGTGCTTCCTCATTCATTGACACAAATATCGCTTCCAAGTAATGCAAACAAATGCCAAACAGACAAAGGGCAGTACCTCACTAAGACGCCCGTATCATTGTAATTATGTCACTCTTTGACAGCGATGTCGATTTCCAACGATTGCTTACCCACAAGGCATTACACAAAGGTGACATGATAGTCATTCCGATGTGGTGTCGCCCAAATAGGCGACGCTTAATGCTAAACAGTGTGTTGATGCAAAGCCGCCATGTGGGGAAAGAATATTGAATGCTTCTGTGGTAGTAAAAATTTATAGGAAAATCATAAAAGCAAAGCACATTCTGCTTTGACGATGACGCTTCATTTCTGCCTCATTTTGCATGTGACTGCAATTTTGGTCGATGCGGAAAAGGGAGAGGGCAGCAGGCTGAGGCGCAATATTGAACCCTCTTCAGCACAGATACAAAAGCATTTGTTATGAAGTAGTACTTGCCGCTCTTTTTAGTTCAATCGGATTATTCATGCGTCATTTCAAACCGGGTCATGAGTAGTTAGTGTTGACAGCACTCACCCATCGTTTACTTCATACCGTTGTGGAATTCTGAAAACTAGTGTTTTTTGCTTGAACTTGCTAAACAGGAACTCGTCAGATGCACACATCAAGAGCATCAAAACACACACTTATTCGCAGGCAGAAAACAGCTGAATCACCACTGGTAACTTAACCACTTAATCTCCCTTGCCACCACGTCACTGGTGTATCCATCCGGCAATAGTGGTTGTAAATATTACTTCATTATCCGAGCTGCTGTTCTCCTTATTTGGTATCTACAGTTCCTTTTCATTATAGATCTGATATAACATGTAGGAATCGTGAAACGTTTCATGTGTGCACCTCAACATATATGTACAAGCCTAGATGTTAGAGAATTTGATCATTAGTCACAGATTTATTCACGTAATCTCACCTAATCAGTGCTCCTAACGATATCCTTTTACACTCTCCAGAGTGCACAGAGATCCCACCTGAAATCGGGCTTCTGTATATCGCACTTCCATCTTCTCTTAGGGCTTTGAATTAAGGACATAGGAAGGAAAAATCAAACTCACAATCACTCTCGACCTCTACCTCGACAGATGACATGCCTTCCAGGTAAACATAGCTCCTCTGCCCACTTGCTGCTGATCATGTTAATTCTGGCAGGGATGCAGCATCCTTACTCTTGTTCTCTCCAGCGTAACCTTTTTAGAGTGCTGTGGATAAATGGGTGCTAAATAGGGGTGCATTCTTCAAATTCAAATTGTTGAGCTAATTTCTGAGCAACATTTCTTAAGAGGAGTACAAAGGGTAATACTAGCGATACCAATAACCACAGAAGTTTTTATCTTTGAGATAAATTACACAAATGCGTATAAGCAAGACGCAATCACGTACCACGGAATACTGCGCACTACTTATGCTCCCTAGAAATAATCAGTTCACCAGTTGTTTCTGCTTTTAGCGCCGGTACATTATGAAAACCTTTCAAGCAACCCTAAATCCAAGTGAACGAGAATTGTTTGACTATGTTCACTGAGTAAGGATTTTTTTCTCTCCTTCCCTACAGACACATTGACTGATCGCAAAGTGGCAGGAAGGGCTTCAACACCGTCAAAATTCTACGTCAGCGAAGTGGGTCCTTACTCTATTCAACTAAGTTGGGGTAGTCGGAGTTTGGCTGAATCCCACCCACGTCGTGTCCAAGTGACTGCAATAGCCAGTCTCTCTGGCCTCAAACTTGATCAACAGGTCAACTTTACAGATAGGGCATTTTGTTTGTTGATCTGAGACCCAGCACATTATGCACTCCTCTAGCGGAAGTAATCGGAGATGGGGCATAATTTTCACTTACAATGGCAGCATAAGAACACTTTACTCCGGTGAGTTAGCACTCGCAATAATGTAGTGCGCAACTTCGCATCGAAGGATAATGCTCGCTGAAATTTATCCGTAATGGCGTTCCGCCTGTCACAGCATTCTAAAACTCACCACCATGAGGCTGTTGTCAATCTTCGCTACCACGCAGTTCACATTTGAGCTGCGTGAGCATTTGCGTGATATGACTGAACCACTACGCATGTTTTGATGCATTAGTGGAAGTATTTGTAAATGGAGGCAGGATTTCACCTACAGCACATGCATGCAAGCATTGCCCGATGGTAAGCCTTGCCTGTGAATATGATGCGCAACTCCACGTGGAAGGATTGTACCTACCTGTATTTATCCACAGAGATTCTTATAAACTCACATTAAAAAACGCATTGTGTGACCAAAACCATGAGGCAGTTATTAGGACTTGTTGTGCTACAGTTGCAATTTAGCCGAGTTGAGGATTCGCATGAGATTTATGTCTGGACATCCAGTTTGCACAGGCGGGGAACTAAGAGTCCTGACCACTAGTGCACCTGCCTCAACTTCCGCAGGGGAGGAAAGAAAAACCCTGGCCACTAGGGGATTTGCCTCAACTTCCGCAGACGAAAGAATAACCCCAACTACAAGTGGGTCTGCCTTAAATTTCGCAAGCTCTGGGGTCGTTTTCACTTGCCTGGTGGTAGTTCTTGCCTGAACATTTGCGTAAGTCAGTCTGGATCACCCATAACTTCCTTTATATGGAACATCGTGACGCATGGCAACCCTTTCCTACCATAGGATCCCACGTTATCGGGATCGCACAATTTGTCGTCCATTCAGATTTTATTAACAATCGCATGATTGCCCTTTATGACAATGTCCTGAGTGACAAATAATAGACGGTATCATGTTTGCCATATTTTTCTCATTCATTGTTTTATTTTATGAATCGAGGGACCTTTGCTCCTATTCAGTGCTTTTTAATGACACGGTTAGAATTCGGGTGTCTTAACTTATCAGCAGACTGCTGGCTACAATGCAACAACACCTACGCAACTGCTTATTTTCTCCAGCAATATAGGGCATTGCGATTACGAATGTGGCTGCAACCTGAATGGGCAGCCGCTATATGCTGTAAGCGCAGAGATTTCAGGCATTTTAGCACAAGATGAATTAGTGGATGGGAGCCTGTATAATGAAAGTGGCATCCAACCGTCCAACCATCGGGAAAGTTAACCTATTCCGTCGCAGCAGAATCAGTGTGTCCGTGGTTAGATTACATTGTTTAGCAGATCTGAGGACTTACTTATTCCACAACATAAGGTGGGGTTAATCGCTGCGTAGGATGGATCGCGACTGGTTTTTGCCATCTGAGCATGTTACCACCTATCGTACTTATGAGTGCCTTTTGTCGTTCCATTCACCAATTTAGTGAATTGGCGTATTGGAAGTCCCCATATTCTTGCCAACTTTCATTTGTCAACCTTTAACCAACATGAATGCCGAGTTGCTGTGATCACTTATACGCGAGACTGCAGGAGTGATGTGGACATCATTAATGGAATTACCGCTGTAAAACTTGTTAATTGTGAGTCCAGGAGCAAAATATAATTGTTGGCATTGACCCTAGGTACTTAACTTCATTTAATCTCCATAACCATAGAATTGCCGGTATCACACCTGACTTCTGCTTAAAGGCGGGTAGCCTCACAGTTCAGTCTTGTTGTAGCAGAAACACTGATCAGATTAGCATCGAATGAATTGTTGTGCATACACCTCCGATAGTGAGGTTAGTCTCACGTTGACTGAATTCTCCAGACATTTGGTAAATGTGTGAACGGTTTCAAAGGTACCAAATCCATGCCTGACGATCCAGGTTAGTTCAGGTCAAAACTTAACACGGAGATGCCCATCTGACCACTGTGAAACCGCGGCTGCTAGTCAACATTTATCCCGATAAAGAAAGCGCCGGTGCATAAGCACATAAGTTGGCAGGATGCATGGATGCTGGGTATCGTACGAATCGAATCAAAACTTTGAAATGACTCTAGCATTAAAATATCTCACACATCACCTTACTTGTTCGTCCATCTATCCACTTTGTCATTGGTCCAGTCAATTTGGCTCATTACTTTCAGGTCTGCCTCACTTATTTGACTTGAAGTGGGCACCTGCAAAATCACTTCAGCTTAGGTGTCTGCTTCGATTGCGCACAAAGGATGCAGCGCCGTCCCACTCGTAATGGGAAAATGTTTGATCAATTGCAAGCAATTGTGTCATGATGCATGTCTGGAAGACCTCGAAAATTAGGAGACATGAGAGGATTGTGGACAGGCCGCCCCTTAAAACACATACAGACCTAATACAGAGCTTAACTGCCCCATTCTGTGGTACTGGTGTAAAATGTTGCCCTTAAAATCAGTAATACACATCGCAACTCCTCAATTTCGCTCAAGTAGAAATGATTTTTCCGTCAATAATTTAAAGTTTGAGATGTAGAACGATGAAAACATGCACGCTTATCGTGTCCTTACCCATTTCAGCGCATCCATTAACGGGCTTCGATTTTTAGCCCCAATGTACTGCCATTTTACAACTCTGTATCGACATGCTACATCAAGTGTGGACTTTGCAAAAGAGTGTAAGTTCTGGCCCATTAATACTTTCCAATGAAACACAGCAGCACTGTCTAGTGTAGGCGGCGCGTGGAGTACTTCTATATTGGTAATATTTAGTGATTTATGTCAGTGAGTTGCTGAAACCATCTGTATGCGAAATTACTGACAAACAGACTTACTCTCAACCGGTTCCTACCTTCATAGCCACTGGGCTCGTGCGAGGTAACCCTACAGTAAATTCAATGCTGAATGGAAAAGCACAGAGGATTGAAGGAAGGCGAGGGAGTAATGGAGCCTACTGTGGTCGTATTAGTAGCAGATAGACTGTGGAAGAGGGGCAAGCACAAAGAGAGTTCAGACGTGAGAGGTGAGGACATGAGTGTTAGTAAGGACAAGATTGGTTTTGTGTGCAAGGAAAAGGGGGAAAAGAATAGGCGTGTGAAAATGCATGGGCTATTTGAGTGGTAGGTTGAGGCAAGCGTGTGAGTGGGTCGGGCGCTCAGAAAGAGAAAAATGTGTTTTTGCTATGCGCAAATGCGAGTGTGAACACATTCTTGTTTGATACTAGGGGCAGAAACGCTGCTGATACTCGACATGGGAGCCTCGTTCGATAGTTGCTCGCATTCCAGTTGTTCCTCCACCTACTTAACGCTTGTGATTTTGTGCAAATCTTTGACCTCTACGCAGACAGTGACTTCATTCGGTAAGTGTGTATGCGAATGTGTAGCGACTTGTCACTTGCTCAAATTTGCACATCAATGTGCTCGAGCACTTCAGCCTTCACAGCTCTGTCCTCAGTTTTGCTTCCCAATCTGATTTGGGTTTGATTTCAGTTGTGCTCTTCTAAATGCAGCTGCTTTGCTGTTTTGAGCTGATACAGCCAAATGAAGCCGAAATAAGTATCCATTTGAAGAGGACTGCTGCCCTAATTGCGCTGTAACCAAAGATTTTCCCCGAAAGTAGGTGCAATTTAATGTCGCCGCTACAAATATTAAGGCGGTGAAGCTTGAAATGGTAGTGAACGTGTTAAGCGGTTAATGAAGGAAGGCGAGGGAGTAATGGAGCCTACTGTGGTCGTATTAGTAGCAGATAGACTGTGGAAGAGGGGCAAGCACAAAGAGAGTTCAGACGTGAGAGGTGAGGACATGAGTGTTAGTAAGGACAAGATTGGTTTTGTGTGCAAGGAAAAGGGGGAAAAGAATAGGCGTGTGAAAATGCATGGGCTATTTGAGTGGTAGGTTGAGGCAAGCGTGTGAGTGGGTCGGGCGCTCAGAAAGAGAAAAATGTGTTTTTGCTATGCGCAAATGCGAGTGTGAACACATTCTTGTTTGATACTAGGGGCAGAAACGCTGCTGATACTCGACATGGGAGCCTCGTTCGATAGTTGCTCGCATTCCAGTTGTTCCTCCACCTACTTAACGCTTGTGATTTTGTGCAAATCTTTGACCTCTACGCAGACAGTGACTTCATTCGGTAAGTGTGTATGCGAATGTGTAGCGACTTGTCACTTGCTCAAATTTGCACATCAATGTGCTCGAGCACTTCAGCCTTCACAGCTCTGTCCTCAGTTTTGCTTACCAATCTGATTTGGGTTTGATTTCAGTTGTGCTCTTATAAAAGCAGCTGCTTAGCTGTTTTGAGCTGATACAGCCAAATGAAGCCGAAATAAGTATCCATTTGAAGAGGACTGCTGCCCTAATTGCGCTGTAACCAAAGATTTTCCCCGAAAGTAGGTGCAATTTAATGTCGCCGCTACAAATATTAAGGCGGTGAAGCTTGAAATGGTAGTGAACGTGTTAAGCGGTTAGGTGCTTAGAAATCTGAATTTATTATTCTCCATGACCTCCCCCTCTACATTGCGCGCTCGATCAATGAATCAGGCAGCAATGCATTAGCAGCTGGTTTATTCGGTTGTTTGTTAATAGAAGGATCATGTTCGTAATGTCGTTGGCGTTCTAAACAGCTAACGAGGGCGTAACCTCCCAGTCAACACTTTTCCATCCAAGTGCACGTTACATCCCATAAAGCTGAGCTAGGCCAGGGTAAACTTTGCCACTCTACGCCATCTTACACTGTATTCCAAATATGCGCAAATGCGAGTGTGAACACATTCTTGTTTGATACTAGGGGCAGAAACGCTGCTGATACTCGACATGGGAGCCTCGTTCGATAGTTGCTCGCATTCCAGTTGTTCCTCCACCTACTTAACGCTTGTGATTTTGTGCAAATCTTTGACCTCTACGCAGACAGTGACTTCATTCGGTAAGTGTGTATGCGAATGTGTAGCGACTTGTCACTTGCTCAAATTTGCACATCAATGTGCTCGAGCACTTCAGCCTTCACAGCTCTGTCCTCAGTTTTGCTTACCAATCTGATTTGGGTTTGATTTCAGTTGTGCTCTTATAAAAGCAGCTGCTTAGCTGTTTTGAGCTGATACAGCCAAATGAAGCCGAAATAAGTATCCATTTGAAGAGGACTGCTGCCCTAATTGCGCTGTAACCAAAGATTTTCCCCGAAAGTAGGTGCAATTTAATGTCGCCGCTACAAATATTAAGGCGGTGAAGCTTGAAATGGTAGTGAACGTGTTAAGCGGTTAGGTGCTTAGAAATCTGAATTTATTATTCTCCATGACCTCCCCCTCTACATTGCGCGCTCGATCAATGAATCAGGCAGCAATGCATTAGCAGCTGGTTTATTCGGTTGTTTGTTAATAGAAGGATCATGTTCGTAATGTCGTTGGCGTTCTAAACAGCTAACGAGGGCGTAACCTCCCAGTCAACACTTTTCCATCCAAGTGCACGTTACATCCCATAAAGCTGAGCTAGGCCAGGGTAAACTTTGCCACTCTACGCCATCTTACACTGTATTCCAATATGCCATGCCATGTTGCGTTTGGACATTGAGGTTCTCACGGAAAAAACCCTGCAGTCAAAAAAGCTATGGGTTAAATGCTATGTAAGGACGTTCTTCCCCTACGCCTTCAGTTCAGAGCTTGCAAATTCCCAATCAAGCAAACTCCTACTGGCATATCTTTCCCAATCATAGACAAACAGGATTAGACGAAAACGACCCACCTCGTCCACTGTAAAGGAGTGAAGGGGGCAATTGCGATGGTAAAATAGGACACGGTACTGCGATGTAGTGTAGTGTGATGGAGATTAATGTGGTACAGTGCAGTTTGAGAAGAGTTGTGCAACTGAGAAGCGAGTGGTGACTGCAGTTGCAGAACGCAAAGGTCAAGTGAAATTTGTTGACATCTGTGCCCATCTTCTAAGTGAATACCGGTGCCATCTAATTCTTTCGCAACTGATCATTTCGCAGTTAATCTCACTGACACACAGTAACTCAACCACATTGTCTTTCCTCACGCAGGCAGAAGGACTCAAATTACTGCCGCAACAACACTTGCACCACCACAATCTAGACAGTCGACCAAAGGACAATCCCCTGGAATGGCTCAGCGCACCCTTGCTAGGGAGATAAACACATTGCGCAAGTCAATCGTACATCAGAATGAGGCTATTGTCACTAATGAAGGACTGAGCAAAGCATTACAAGTCAAAGAAAATAAAAGTGCTGTAGTAGGGCGAGTGCAGACAGCGTTCTTTCCACCCCTCCTGGCCGGTATTAAGGAATAGATGCGCTAGGCGTATTGTAGCTCGACGTACCATACGTAACAGTCTAGCCCGCATTGCAAACACATTGATATCGGAAGCAGCGAAGCAATACCCAGCGTCAAAATCCCACGCCATGGAACAGCTGCAGCTCCAGCACTGGTGGCCCGCAAATCAAGATGCGGTCAAATAACGGTCTCGAGAGCACGCTTTCAACCAAGCGATCGACTCCTAACTTAGCTACCTGTCAACACTCATGGCTAGCTCAACCGTCATCGCCTGCATCACATACATGAGGCAATCGCAGCACCTTATCTCAGCCCAAATACACACCAACTCAGAGGCGGTCAAGAACAAATCAGCTGTTTCTCTTGCAAGCGATCACAGAGGTGTTCAGCGGTGGCAACACCTATTCCGCCTTAGTTCATTAAAGACCACAAGGTCACTCATATAACACCACCGAATTAACTAACCTGCTCAAGTGATGTCCATTTTCCCTCATAAACAGACACTATACCAGCCAGCACCGTCACAACAAATGTCTCGTCACGTCGCGAAACTGGGATGGCACAAACTCTGGATAATATCTTAGTCAACGACCCCGCGAGACACTACCATTGATTCCCCGTGAGACCGAGAATTAAGCCAAGTGTGCGTAGTAAAAATAAACTTCACGTTAGCTCAACATCAACAGTACTTAGCTTGGTGACAATCTGAGGGCCACTATTTCCTCTGCTAGCCATTACTGCTGCAGGCCCTAGAATGCGACGTCATGGCCAAAATACTCCCAAAATCTCTCCTCCATATCGTCATATGCCGCAAGCTCCGTCTTGTCACGCCTTTACAAAACGACGCATTAATCAGTGATTTCGAGTTTAGAATAATGTTATTACACCTAGCATTCGCAATTCTGGGGGCGAGTCAGACGCTTCTAACACCAGTTAACTGACAGACCACATCATTCTACATAACTGCTTGCAACTGTCAATGATTTGCAAAGATATCACAGAAGTAGATTTTAAAAAAATTCTGGGTCATTCGTCACTCTTCACCAGAGGAAAAGGCGCCGTAAGAAACACCTACATCCCACGGCTTCCGAAATCGGGCGACACCAAAGGGTTGTCAGTGCAGTCTATTTGAACCCAACTCTGGTCTGACAAAAGCAGCGCCCACTTCTGCTTTGAGCAGTGGTCTTTGGTGATTTTATCCTTGTCTTTTTCCAACCGTGCTGGCTATTTTAGTAGCTTGGAGAATAATGGCAGGTTGGCATGCGTTGTGCGGTGCCGAATAGGGCTATTCCGATAGTTCTGAGCATTGTCATAGTAGCATTTCTGCCGCAGGAATGGGCAGCATTGTTGCGAGCATTGCGCATCACTTGCGAAGTATGACCACAAATTTCAGTGGCATTCCACAGTGGTAGGGTTCGGTTATAAGTCCGCATCAGCACTATCCTTAATATTTATCAATAGAAACATTGGGAACCAACAATTTGTCAAAACAGATTGCAGCTGTATCACTCGTCAGCGGAGCTCTTGCTCGTATTGCTGGCAAATCGCAATGCACTCAACACTAACAGCGCAGTATCCTGACAGAAATCAGCTTTTGAATTGGTTAGCTGTGACACGGTTGCTTTCAACAAGGGTATGCGCACTGAACGCTTCCAGGAAGTGCCAAAATCCCACTGGACGCTGCATACGTGGCGATCATTTTGCTCCACATTGTCATAAGTAGATAAATACATATTAATGACGTATTGCAACACAGTTCTGTGATTGGTGCATTTGTGGACAAACATGGAGGAATTCTAATGACTCACAATCAGTGTGCCTGTGTATAACAGCTTGACTTATCAATGCAGGGATGTAATAGAGTTCAGGCAACAGGAACGTGAATAAAATGTTGTAGATATTACATTTAAAATATGCAAAACAGTGACCATGCTGAAGCCAAGAACAACAATAATGAAACGTGAGGTTGCCAATCTCCCAAGAACAGCCGCATTTCTGCTTAGTTTAAAATCCAAAGTCACTAAAGGAGACATTAGTAATTCCTAGCGGCAACACAGAGCAAACTCTGGGTCAAAGAGGTTTACAGCATAAGCAAGATAAGATGTGTGTGTCTTTGATTTTCGATTTTTCCTAATGTAGGATGTACTATATAGCTCGAGCTATCAAAATGCATTTTGGGCTCAAACCCCAATGTTTGGAGTTGGACCTGTGTGCTCGAAATTCCATTCGTTCTCCAGCGATTGCTACAATCTTAAGTTGATGGCACCAAATGTTGGGACATTGGTTAATGTAAAATCGCTCGCCTGAAATGCAGCATTTAGCTACATTGTTGACGTGTTGTGGCTCAGCTAAATTGGTCAGTGCTAAGTGAGTACAATTGGCTAGCATGCAACTGTTGAGCCTTTAAAACTAGCAATCCGCTATTGTGAATAACTAGTAGCACGATTTGCTACATTTCCTATTTGCTGACTAAGTATTTGACTGCAACAATGCCTCGCCTAGAAGTATGCTATTTGGATGAAGGTTGTGTCCTCAACGCTAACCTTTAGTGGCACCAGCCATCGGTGTGAATCAAATATCAGAATGCGGTGAAAATTGCACAATCAATCCAGGTCGCGACCTGCCCAACATTTTGCCTTTTCGAGACCTTTAGGACATAGCAATACAATGTGTACAAAATAGCTGAAACAAACTCAGCACATAGATTAACTGCATTTTGATAACACTGGCAACACTGCATTATGCTGCAAATATTGTCACACCCCATCATCACAATTTCCTTTTTGTCTCTCCCTTTGAATGGAATGGACCAATTTATTGCATCCATTTCAAGCTGTCACATGGGAAGTCATGATTCCTAGTACCTGCTTAGATGCCCTTCGTCAGAGTAAATAAGCCGCCATCCCCCACATCTTGTTGACGCTGCTATGAATGATTATATCTTAACTTAAACTGATGGCCCTTGCTTCATTTCAATCACTTTTGCATGCGGCTTCTGTTGATGCTTTCTTGCTATTTGCACTCCACCGCACCATTGCATGCACATCTTCTTCTTACTATGCAGAGCCTCTCAAGTTTCCAATCTTGAAGGCAGCTCACCCAAAGCGTTCCATTTAAGTTGGGCAACAAGGATACTGCAATTCAGTCACTGCGAATTAACATGATGTGGTCTTTGTTTCATTCATTCCACGATTGATGGTCGCTTTGACTGTCCAACCACAATTTTGCATGCAAAATGCATCAGCGTGGGCACCATGGTAAGCTGCATTGCAACGCTCGACTTTCTCTTCTTCTCGTCACCACCGGCTTGAGTGTTGCAGTAACAAGAGATACTAACAGCTGACGGCTTTTGGGTCCACATTGTAGGTAATTGGTGCAGCCGCCTTCTCCTAGGTCAAGACGTGTTTCGGGGTTCTAAATGTGAAGTGAAAATTGTGACAGCGCTCTGCTCTAGTGCAATTTCAGTTAATCTCAATAAGTTGGATCACTTGTGGCATGTACTTACACCTTTCTAGTGACGTGCATTAAAGGCGACTTCCTTTAAATCTACGATGGGCAGATGCCACTTGAAACATGTCTACACAATCCCCTTTGACACTTGACTGCCCAACCTGAGTATCAAGAAACCTTGTTGACATAAAATGGCGAAACATCATACAAGTTAAAGAAGAGTTTAAACTCTCTCCCAATCACTTAATTTTGTAGTTTGCCCTCGATAGCGACTAAGGTAGTGTAAGCGCAGGCTTGAGGAAAGCGCGAGAGGAGCCGGACAAACTGGGCAAAACAATAAAACACATGAGTAGCACAAACTGTCGAAGCCAAAAACCGGTGGTATAAGGCTTAACGTTTGCTGTGGCCATCCAGACAGTTCACTGTATCTCACGACACAATTAAGATGCAACTTCTGGCTAAATAGCATGAAATCTCGTGCTGCTATGTAAGCAGTCCTCCAGACCGTTCAATGCAAGACTTAAATTAACAGAATTCAATAAGAAGCCAAGCACGTGTCTAAGAGTTCCTACCCATCAAACCCGTCCTTTGGCTCAAACATAGGAAAGAGAATGAACCTGACCAGCAGATGTAGCTCTGTGATTCAAACAACTTTCAAGTAAATTAATGACATCACACTCATACATTCGTGAAAAGCCTAACGTCAAAAGAGTCTATTCACCAGTTTGGTAGATCAAATGTCTCGCGATAGGACGATAATTGCGATACTTTTCCAGAACACCCAGGAATTTTCATCAGTTCTACGAAAACTAGTTCTGTAACGTATCCATAAATGGCCTCGATTGCTGAGGACCTTCTCTACTCAATTCTACAAAACACTATGCATCTGCATCTTTGCTGAAGCATTTAATAGTGCTGATGGAAGCTAGAATGACAATAGGAGTAAAAGTGGCTAGTGGAAAAATATTCCAGCAACTTTTATTATTCCAGGGTGCTTTCATTAGCCTATGTAGCCAATGCTTACGATTTGTTGAGGCGCACTGAACTGAGCTGAAGTAGCAATGCCATATTAAGCCACATATTTTCATAACAATAGTGGTTCATGTATGGACAAGTCAAATCTTCCTTATACGGTTGCACTTACGTTGTAAAATCACCTTTCATTTTCAGTGATCACAACCTTTTGTAAGGTAACTTCATCGTCTCAAAAAAATTTGCATTGTTGCAAGAGGAGCTCTACTACTGGAAATGACTAGAGCCCACTAAAATCGTAGAAGTGAGGACGGCTAAAAGACAATAATCGTACAGCGGCAACGAGGCCGATTAAACCTGAAAGACTACCAACGCAGGCAATCAGCCCGTGTCGGCAGCTAGTAGAAATCGTCTAAAACTAACTCCTCAACATGGATTTCGTAGACTGAAAACGTCGCTCTTATCCTTCATGTCCCATTTAATGCAACCGAATTTCAGGCATCCATAGGTCCATGTGGTTAAACGATCATCCACACGCAGCAATTTTCTAACCAGGACTGCTGGTGCTCAATGCTCATGCCCGAAATATTACACTGCATTATCTGGTGGCCTAAAATTATACCTGACCAAGAAAAGGCCAGTTAAATGCATTCGTTTTGGTTGTACATCCAGGCTCCTCACTCCGGGAGAATGGGACTAAAAGTAAGGCAGCGATTTGAGATTGAAAAGAAAATGAACTCAAAATTTCTTCCGTTTTCATTGCTGATCGTCGTGACCATCTATTGTTAAAATGGTCCCCCAGTTGAATACTTCACCACTTGCTTGATTCTGTGATACCCAGCACTTCACTGGGCTACTCGTTTCTCTTTCTGCTTTTAAGGGTTCCTGAGTTGAACACTCACTTTGATTGTGTTTTGTTTGCAGACTGGTATGCGAATGTGACAGCTACGTTGAGGCCAAGGCCATTCAGCTAAGCGCCCGTGCTGAGTGCCAAGATTCTCCAGTTTTACTAGAGGAGGCATTGCAAATATTCTCATTTGAGCAATTAATTCCGACTCACTTTCAGCTTGTCTCAATTTGCGTCCTTTGCTCTGGACTGGGGCATTTGTGAGAATAATGCGAAGCAGTTTGGTGTAAAAGGACAGCAGTACTTTGCGGATGAGCTTAAAACCAGTTTTGAAGGAATCGGGATAGGCGGGCGATTTTCACTTTAAAGTCACTATTACTTCGACAGTGGAAAATAGTTTGACCTAAGAAGATTACCTGACTGCGTATAGAATAGTCGGAAGTTCTAAGTTTTCCTAGTGAAAGCACCTGAGTCAATGCTGTAGTTGACTTTGAAAATTGAAACGGAAACACAAATTTGCGCCTACAATGGTGCAAGATACGTCAGTTTGAAAGGACAATGACAAAGTGGAGACCTAACTAGGTGATGGTAATCCGCTGTGAACGTGTACAACACCTTATCCAGCATTCATATACACGACAAACCTTTTACGTCTCATGGCATAGAAATCTCAATACTAACCTAAAAAAACCTGCCAACTTTACCATTTGCTCACGTGGATGACGCGCAAACTGAAAACGCCTTTGAGGTATAGGAAAATCATAGGCGCCAGCAATTACTGTGCCGAAGTGGCCAGTGGGTGCAGTCATGAACACTGACATCCGCGGTGCTCGTCACACCACCATGTCCATCGTTTGCATGCACACACGCACAGACGGGATACTTCCTGTGGTTTGAGCAGCACGAGTGAACAAGAAGAAAAGAACGATGTGCAAAACTAATAAATGCATGCGCTTCAGTCATGACGTAAACGCATATCATCTCTAATACCTCTGTGTATATGGAAGTGTCTCAGGGTTCAAGTCAACCCAACAAATTCTTCCATCTGCACGTACGCCAATACCATCTGCAGTATTATGTAATTTGATTCGATTCTTGGATTCCAGCAGTACTGTGCTGGTCTTTCACCCCCACACCAATTTCAAATGTTTTTTAATTAGCCTTAGCGAGGCCCAGTGATGCCTCGAAGCCGACTGAGTTGGACACCAGTTAAATAACGCTGCAGCTTACACCAGAGTGATGGACATTTGCGTGGGATGTAAGATAATGACGGATACAGTTGAGCAAATTAGCCATCAAGATTGACGACGGCTATTATGCGTGGCTAATGGAGTAATTTAACTGGCAATTATTTAAGTTTGTCCCTTGTTGACTATGACTTAGGCACGTAAGAGCAAAGAGTGCTCCACGAAAGGCTTAGTTCGTGAATCTCCCCATTCGCTAATGGATTCAGCATACCCAACAAGAGGACACTTTAATAAAAGACTGGTGGAGGCAATAGTACAGATGTTCAATTATTCATTAATTGGTTGCAAGCGATAATCAGGAATGAGAGCACACGTTGCGCGTTTGCTGGTTACCACCACTGCTTCGACCATCCCCACGGCTGGGCACATTGTGGCACCACCTCACACGACCAAGCACACGGCGTCCAACATTGCGGCTTCTGCACGGACCACACTGTCCACTTCTGACTGCATTGTGAACCCTTCACAACCTCATCCCACGGTGCCCACTTCCACGGATACGAACCCGACCAACATCCCAAGCCCATTTCTTTGACTGCCCCTGCCTTCTTTGAAACTGGCTTGTGTTCTGACGTGTTTCTGCTTATATGCTAGTTGCCTTGTCCCCACTTCTGCGTGATGCATGCGCTCATTGTACCTTTGTTCTACATGCGTGTTTGCCGACCTGCAACAATGCTATTGCGACTCGACTAGTTCAGGTGACGCTTTGAGTGATTTCTAACCTGCAAGTTGCATGGGACTGACCTAGCACAATGGTTTCCTTTTAGACGCAAAATTTAACACAATATCAAGCAAACCTTGTTATGAATGGTGACTGGCCTTGCCAATGTACAGATCGTGGAGTGCAAACGGCACCGCACTCTACCGAACCACCAAACCCGACTCATTTATGCTCCATTTCTACCTGCGTTTAAAGAGAATGACCGAATCGCTTATGCGTGATGCATGCGCTCATTGTACCTTTGTTCTACATGCGTGTTTGCCGACCTGCAACAATGCTATTGCGACTCGACTAGTTCAGGTGACGCTTTGAGTGATTTCTAACCTGCAAGTTGCATGGGACTGACCTAGCACAATGGTTTCCTTTTAGACGCAAAATTTAACACAATATCAAGCAAACCTTGTTATGAATGGTGACTGGCCTTGCCAATGTACAGATCGTGGAGTGCAAACGGCACCGCACTCTACCGAACCACCAAACCCGACTCATTTATGCTCCATTTCTACCTGCGTTTAAAGAGAATGACCGAATCGCTTTAAACGCTTTCTCGACGATAGAGAGTTTCTTACCATCAACCGTGCTGTTATTGGCCTTTATAACACTCACTGCGCGGCGATGTGATACCCACTCCAAAAGTGCGGCCATAAACTACAATTGTATTGATATTTTTTGACGGCTTTACGTGCGCGCTGGAAGAAGCTACATAGACATTGGTGATGGATTTGCAGTTGGCTGACAATCGGAGGACAAATTGCTCCTGGATACTAGCATGCTTCTATTTTCCGTGTGCTTCCGTGTTGCACTACCACCGTAAATATTCCTGTGCAACAGTTCATGACGTGCAAACCATGGAATGGCGGTGTACTGAGAACCACACATGACCGCACAACAATCCCGGCATTCACTCTTTCCTAAATTCAGCAATGCGGCTCTTATTTTACTAATCGGTTCAGACTGGCATCGCAATTTTTATGCTGTAGGACATGAGAAGCATGGGTGGATGCATCTTTACTGTATGCACTTTTAAACACGCATTTCGCAACATTCCTTTACTTAGTCAATTCTTTATTCTGTCTCTTCCATTCAGAACTTCTGCTGGTGCTTTTAACCAAGGTATTTTGCGTCAAATCAATTAAATATTCGCATTTCGCCTTTTTTCTCAAAGCTAACGTCAACACCTTTTTAGCCCTTTCCATTAAGAAAAGCTCAGGTAATCCAAGTTCTTTAAACGCGATGCGACCAGTTTTCCTCAGTCGCACGACCTTTTAATTTTAAATAGATTTAGTTCTCACGAGCAATGTTAGCCTTTAGTAAGTAGACCACCAAACAGCGCTGTCCTTTCTTTACTTAGCAGCAATTAACATTAAGCTATTAAGCCCTGCGTTCATTTATGTGCGAGTCGAATGTAAACTGTGTAAATCTTGTTATAAATTGAGTGTGTAATGGTGTACTCGATGAATGAGAGTATTTCCAATGCATCCTTTGATTAAAAACGAAGAATCAAAGCGCTTAACATAAGTACCTTAACAAGATCTTGAGCTGTTTAAAACTGAGCACTGCATAAATCGGCCCACTTCTTACCATGGGTAAGTGGATCAACTGTGAATAGATGGTGTGAAGTGTAAATTTCACGGATACAGGATTTATCCACTTTTGCCTTTCTGCTGCTTTATTCAAACATTGCCATTCTTGCATAAACTTAATAATTGATCACCCAGAAACATCTTATGAGTGTTTAGTGCAAATAATTAAAGAGAAACGTGGAGGGCTAAACTTTTAACTGCACATTTGAGCTAGTATTGACTAATCTGGATAATAATGAAGGAAATCCGACACAATGGCGCTTAGACACTATAAGTTAAGTAGCCAAAATCAGGTTTACCCTCACCTTTTTAAAGCGCATAGCTCAATGACTCGTGAAACACACTTCAAACTGCAATCCGCCAATATCGCTGATCATCTAGAGGTATACCTAGCCAAATCAGCATGGTGCTGCCTAGCTAGGATCATATGGATGAAACGCAAATTCTTCCATTTAGCCACACGGTTAAAAACCAATTGCTTTCCTCTTCAACCGATTCATAGTAGTCAGTGCAATACTTTGTTTGTTCGAAATGCCGGTTCCGGTCACTTGGGTGGCCGTATTGTACTAGCCGGTCGGCCGGCCTTTGGGCCGTGCCAACAGCCGCCAAGCCCTCTGTTTCCAGAATATATGTTCTGCTCCAGTACTATGCCTTCTTTTACCTTAAAGGGAGTCTCGATAGGCTACATTGGTGGCAGCGGAAAGCGGACCTGACTTTGATGGATTTTATCCTGCTCCATTCCGCTTCTGGTAAACTTTGGCGGTGTGAAAGAAGTGCATGTGCTACGGATGAGAGAACCTCTGACATCCCATAACAGAAGGGCCGAGAACGGCGTTCATCTTCGGCACCTCTTTTGCTCTCGTGTTCTGCAAGGAAGCTATTAACAACTGAAGCGACACTAGCCGTGAACTTTAAGTCTAGTGCAACTGCCAAGGAGGATCAGCGACGTTGTGGTCAAGCATCCTCCGTAAGCTCTCTCTCCTGTACTCAGATGTAGAATGTGCAGGACGCCATTCGATAACATCGTTTCATGCTTTGTACACTTGGTCTACGTGCATTTCGTTCCTATGAGGCCCGATTGCCCCATTCGCTCAGGATTCTACGATACTCTCGCGTTTCTTCCGGGGCGTCAGAAAGGCCTGGAATTACAATATGTGTTGTGTGTGCCTTCATTCGTCCAAAAACTTGGATTCTTACCTTTATCTTTCACTGGGCCGCAGTATCGTGGGGGAGGAGGACTAAGATATGCGCATTTGCTGCACCGAGTGCTACGCAGAATTGATGGTACTACAAGAAGACATGCGCTCGAATCTCGATGGCTTGCACGGTTAGCTCGTGGGTGCTTCTCACAGCACCGATTACGTTGTGATGGCTGATACGGGAGGCTGACCAAGGAGAGTGTCGGCAATGACGCTCGAAAGAAGAGAGGGGCTGTGTAATACTTTGTTTGTTCAAACTGTCGGTTTCGGTCACTTGGGTAACCATATTGTACCGAGCCGTTTGGCCGCCCTTTAGGCCGTGCCAACAGCCCCCAAGCCCTCTGTTTCCAGAATATATATTCTGCCCCAGTACTATGCCTTCTTTTACCTTAAAGGGAGTCTCGAGACGCTACAGTCAATTTTAAGCATTTAAGTGTATCACACAAGAATAAGTGAAAAAACGAGCTGTACATATGCACTGAAAAACAGTTTAGGTCAGGCTACACCGACTAAAATTGCACCATCCCAGCGTAAAACGCAGAACTGCATCAAAGCGTTAGTGTAAATTTGAGTAATAGAAATACCTGAATAATTTTGCACTGCAGACCATTAGTCTATTCGCCATACTCAATTACCAAAAACGGGTCGTTTTCGTGCTCTCAAAGACCTGGTAAGGAATTGGCAGATTCACAGAAGTGCCAGTGTGTCTAATATAAGAAACAGATGTAAAATGGTCAACAAAATAAAAATGAACTATGCATTCACGATTCACAGTGTCAAAAATGAGATGAGGTTTACATTTAAAGTAATCAGATCATTCAACGCTGTGAAGCGCAAGCTAATGTAGTTAACTGTTGTGGAGAGAGGATAGGGTCAGAACCTGGGTCTTCATTGGAGAATGCTTACCAGTCAGCTCAAAGGTCCAAAGCAAAGCAACGGAAAACACTCGGTTTACACAGATAAAATGCAAACAAATTGGGAGAAAACTGCTTGGGAGCCAGAGAGAAAAATAGGGACAATTATTGCGGGGAAGAGAGGTCGTGTTTACTCCAGTTTTAGAAGCACATGAGACATGCACCAAATGTGCAAACATTGGAGTTGGACTTAAATAAATTATTTGCACGTCTGTATGCTGCAATCCTTGGGCAGTGAGAAGTATTTGGTGCAGTGCAGTAGAGAAGGCATATAAAATATCAAAATTCGCATCCGAAGTGAAGTAGAGAACACACTGTTTCCGAAACAAAACTGCATTGACCACCATCAAGAAAATGCCAAATATCTATGGATTCTTTATCTTATATTTATTGCACTACTTCAGTAGACTTAAGTCTGTGCTGAGAAAAGATGATACTTCCTTTAATCAAGCACCAAAACTGGCTTGTTCGTCAAACTGTGCGGACTTATGTTTCACTATCTCAATATCCCTATAGCCATAGCTGAATATGCGAAATGTAATTCGACGTAAGTTGTGATGGTTCGGTGTAAAAGGCTATAAAATTTTAAACCTCGTCAATTTTCTGGCATATAATTAATCTAAAGATAGTTTGCGGCGAGAATTTACCTACATATGAGAAAGCGTTTGAAGCGATTCGGTCATTCTCTTTAAACGCAGGTAGAAATGGAGCATAAATGAGTCGGGTTTGGTGGTTCGGTAGAGTGCGGTGCCGTTTGCACTCCACGATCTGTACATTGGCAAGGCCAGTCACCATTCATAACAAGGTTTGCTTGATATTGTGTTAAATTTTGCGTCTAAAAGGAAACCATTGTGCTAGGTCAGTCCCATGCAACTTGCAGGTTAGAAATCACTCAAAGCGTCACCTGAACTAGTCGAGTCGCAATAGCATTGTTGCAGGTCGGCAAACACGCATGTAGAACAAAGGTACAATGAGCGCATGCATCACGCA
>LWMJ02000603.1:0-20855 GCA_001693035.2 Taenia asiatica
CCGCGGAGATGAAATGGCAGATGGATGATTGCGGATAGTTGGAAGAATCTGTGATAAGCGGATTCAGAGCAAACCTACTAAATTGAGAGCTGTAAGAGCAACCGTGGTAAAGGGAGGCATAAAGTCGAGACGTCCAATGAGTGCATTCAGGGTGACTAGATGGGTAGAAGTACAATGAATGAATGGGCGGATCGAGGAGGGATGAATAACTAGTCGACTGAAAGTAGGAGACTCATCAAGGCACACTTCAGTGGTACCATCAAGATGGGAAATCAGGTCTGGAATAAATAGGTGGATAAGCCGGAGATGGATAGGGTCAAGGGGCGACGCCAACGAATTTAAGATCACCTTTCGGTATAACCACACTGTTATACGCTTCGTACTGGCATTTTGGGAGCAGAAAATACCCCAGTCAGGTGGCTCATCATCAACCTGACAGGTCATCTCCACAGTATCGGTTACTTACGCTGAAGAGGTAGAGCGCCTGCATGATCTTAGCCAAGGTCATTATACGGTTGATGACCTCTTCTTTTGTGGACGTACCCAGGGCGTCGTGACATTTGGTCAGAGCGATCATTTGATCCATCTTGCGGTATAGCAGCTCCTGCCATCGGTACGTCTTCGTCTCCGACTGGAAGCATTCAACATTCAACATGCTTTAGCATTCTCGAATAGCACCCACATCTCCATCCTTGTCTAGGGCGTATCGAAGCTACTCTATGATGTCAACTTCCACCTCATGCTGGAAATGGGCAAGAAGGTAAATTCGGTGAGCGATCCGTCCAATCGGATGCGAGGATGCCTGGCAACGACAACTTTAACTAATTGAAATGCAGCTAGGAGAGAGGGAGAGGAGGGGACACAAACCAAACCAAAATGCAAAATAGCTAATTTGGAGGCTATAAAATAAAAATCTAACCTGGCCATGTAAATATGGCTACTGCCAATACCAGTTACTATATCAACTGTCGATGAGAATCAGCAAAATACGTGCTCATATCGCCTTTAGTCTCGGTATGCTGAATGGGTAATAGTGAGTAGTATACACGTGGGAATAGACTGATGAGACGGAAGAAGCAAATGTTTGAAACGGAAAAATGGAAACAAGTAGCAAACAAAGGTAGCGGAATTACCAGTAAGTTTGATCTCTACACATTGGCAAGGGTAAGAAAAGGAGGAATGAATAACACCACATTGGAGAATGACTCTCTTCACCACTTCTGTAGTGCAGTTAGCTAGCAGATAAGCCAGCTATTAAAAAGTAAAATTTTGCTTAAAATAAGCAATATCGACTTGGAGGAAAAGGCACGCCAAACTTTGGGAACATCGGCTTAGCTCTTTGGACCAGTTCTTGCTGTCTGCCACCGAGAACGCATAGAGCTAAGAAAGGGGTAGAAGGGAGCAATGGGAAGGTGGGGGATGCGTACCTCTGTAGCTAGGACGCGTGCATCAACTTACCAATTGGAAGGAGACGCTTCGTTGAAGTAACCAGTAGACTGGTGAAACCCCCATTCGGTGCCTTTCCTATCAAGAATAAAAGAACCCAGGTTAGGGGGAATGTTTCCCCCTTTCACCAGACAAGTGCCACACAACCAGCCAATCCGAACTGACCAGGTCTAGTGTGATGATGCGAGGGGGTGCAAGGCGCAACATCAGTAGAGATCGAGCCTCTTTCTGCAGTTGGAATTATTGGCACTAAAGTATCCAACTCGTGACTTCCAACAAATGTCTCCTCCTCTCGTTTGGAGTTCTATCAAATATGGAGGGAGGTGAAGGAATGATTTGTAATTTCGGTCAGTGTAATGGTTGTAATACTGCCTAGCAGAGAGCCATTCCAAATGAGGAAAGGATAGGCAACAGTGCTGAAGAGTCTATCCGTCTCTACGGTGGGCTGCTCAAGCCACTCAGTACGATATCGGTCGACGAAGGTGATGAGGAGGGGATACAGAGCGAACATATTGCGCACTAGCAACTCGCAGACAGCTGTCAAATCGCCCTCATTGTCTGTCTCGTTACCTGGATGGGGGTAGCTGAGGTACCGTTTTGATCAGCTTGTGAGGAGAAATGAAAATACACATGCAAACGACAATCACTCACCCAGACGTCTCTTCCAACTTTGTACAGCGAAAGCCTGATCCAAGAGGCGCTCTGAGATGGGGGAGAAGTACTTCATAAGCATTCCGACTGTTGCATTGCCAACAATGGGTTGTGTTCGCGCTTTAGAGAGGCATCAAAAAGGACGTTATGGAAGACGGCGGTACAGGTGCCTTTATTGACATGTTGTCAGACACATATGACACCTTTCTGTTTCGAGGAGTTGGTATTTTGACCAACTTTCTTCACTATCGGGAATATCGATAAGGCATTCTCGGCTCAAACACCTCCGTGTTCCCCAAATATCCGACTGCGTTGTAGTGGTAGCAGAAGGAAAGCCGAGAGCTTACGCTTGCATGGACTTTAGCCTCTTTGATCAAGTCCATCACCAATTAGCCCTCCTGTACCCGCCTATATGGGTTTTTCTTATCACGGATTAGAATAAAATTGCGGACACCACCAATGGAACACAATGCAATTCGTGAGGTAGGAAAGCAGATTTCAGGAGTCGCGCCACCAGAACCTATTTGCGATCCTCGTCATCCACAGTGCATTGCCATTGTCAATATTATTTTGGATCAACTGCAACACTGCTGCCAAAATACGGTTCATCAGATCCGCTGCCACCGTGGTGATCGGACCGGCGGCCGCACCCCATTCCTTCTCCTCATCGTCGTCATCATCAGTATTGTCTCTACCACCGTTGCTGCCGTCACCTCCACCGCCACCACCACTTCCAAGTTCAAGCAACCCTTCACCTTCAGCATCCACAGCGGCCAGAAACTCCTCATTGTCGGGGAAGAAGGAGGCCGCCTTTGAGCTTGGTCGATGGTGCGCACATTGTCGCTGAGCAAGGCTTTGCGCCACCAGACCGGCGAGTAAGAGCATAACATGGGGAGAGTGACTTAAATGAGATGGAGCTCTTGAATGCCACTGGAACCGGCTTTGGCTAGGCGGACGATGTGATCAATCATTTTGTGGAGAGAGGGCAGGCTCTTGCCAATCATTGGAAGCAGGTCTAAAAGGCAGAATTGACGTCAGGGATGGAAGGTACTGCTCAACACTTGAAGGCATCAATTTTTCTTGACACTAGAGCCACTTAACTAAGCTGACAAGTTGGTTTACACGGACTGTTCTCTAGCTCTGAATATGTGGTCGGTCCCCTTTGTGTTATATGCAATTGATCTTGGATTGTGAACGCTCAATTCGGGCTCAAGAAAAGCTACCGAGAAACAGGTGCTCAGGGCAGCCAGACATACGCCCAGCATTGGTCGGTGTCTAAAGGAAGGTACACAAAACCTACTTATCGACTCTCCTCCAGAAGCAGCAATATTATGCGAGGTGAAAGCGTCCTTCTCACCAATTTTAGCTCTTCCATTAGTTCGGGTCGATTGGCGTGCTTTCGACCAGTCATTCCCAACACGTAGAGGGGATAAAGAGTGCGGTAACAAGTGACCTGTAGATGACCCAAAAGTAGGTCCCCACCCACTCCTGACTTGCCAATGTGTTCAAACATCGTCCTCAGTGTCGGTGAAAGGATCATGTGGAGGTTGTCGATACTGCAGACCCCACGTCCAATAGTGCCCTGGCAAAGCAGAACAGTGGAACCGAAGCAAGCACAAGGAGAAGTTAACTATCTGTTGGTTTGCAAACCCATCTTGATATGGAGTACCTCCCAGAGTTGAGGTTTCGGATGATGAGATTCAAGTCGTCCGCGCGGAGGGAGAAAAATGGCATGAGACGGAGTCGAACAAAGTCCTCTGCGTAGCTGGTCTTCACATTGGCCTTGATATCAAGGCAGTTGATGAGGCATTTGAGACAGGAGATGGTCATATTGACGTCGGCATTGAAACAGCGAGTCTTCAGGCGCAAAAGAGGGAAGAGCTTGGTGAAGAGCCTGGAGGTGAAGGGAAGGGGAATAGCTGGTTAAACTGGGTCAATTTCAGTCAGATTGGATGATTGCATGCTCCTGTTCACTTCAAGATCTCCATAGATTGACTCTAATTCCAAACTCACATCGTGGCCATCTTCTTCTCCTCAATCAACGCGCCCGAGTAGGGGTTGATGGAGTAGGACTTGCGAGTGAAGAAGTAGCGCTCCAGCAGGGGCAGAAAGACCCATACGAGGAGAGTCATATCCTCGCTGGTTTGCGTAAGGTTTTAGTGTCGACTAAACACGACTCGGTTTGTCCTCACGAACCGTTGACATAGCGCCCTCCACATAATCCAACAACTTCAACAGCAGATAGTAAGCGAATCGGCTCAAAGGATGGCCCAAACAGGAGCAATCAAATGTCAACGTTTCTCGTACGAAAGACGAAGATTGTGGGAGTAATCATCTCTGGTAATAAAAAAATGATAAATTTTAATCCCAGAAGGCCCTTCTTGGTGTGACAGCCTGCCACGCGTCGGCGTCGCCCCTTAACTCGGACGCGATTCCCCAATGGCTAACGGATTCATCCCCCTCCGCACCAAGCAAATTTGCACGCCCGCACTCACCTTCACCCTGTTTGCCAGCAAATTGTTTTACTGCATGTGGCACTGTGGTTGTCATCGTTATCGTTGTTGCCGTCCCGGTTTTGGTGGTATCCGCCTGCTGATTAGTTGGTTTGCAGGCGAGGCGATAGCTCAAGTACCGGAGGTAGCGAATCGACTCGTGATTTGGGTGATGGTAGCGTTTACGCTCACGATCGATCAAGATGTCGTAGGGCACCAAAAGTTGGTGAACATCGCCACCTAGGAAAAAGAAAAGACAGTATGACGGTGATTGCATTTAGACCCACATTCCCAACTGGTCACCTTCACCAAACGATACAAGCAGTAGTGACTTACCTCTTTCTTCAAGTTCTTCTACTTTCTGTTCCACCCAGATCTGATGAGCATTATGAGGAAGTCATTTGGCCAAGTCAATTAATTCTCGAGTTACGTTGGCCCTGTGAAGGTCTTTTGGAGCATGAAGGTATCCCTGTGGACCTTCAGTTTGCTAGAACCCAAAGAATTTGTAAGACTTTTCATCCTGATCAGCAAACAGAGCTGTGGTGCGCATGATTTTGACAAGGAGCCACTTGTGCCATTACTATGGATCACAGCACCATTTGGGAGGTGCCGTCCTACTCATATGTAAATAAGTAGACTAAAAAACCCATGGATGGTTACAACTACGCCTAGGAGCACTGTCGAGTTTTCAGCAGTGTGCGATCACTTAAGATGATTTAACTTGATCGAATTTTGCAAAAGTAGTGGTCTGATGGGACTGAATCCTCACACTATGGATGAAATGTCTTCGACGAAGATGCAGTCCGGTTCCATCGTCCCCGTGGCATACTCCCGAAGGATCGATGGTCAATTCAAGTGCGAGCATTACACGTGGAGTCTCTGTCACCGGCTATCTGTAGCGCATTTGATCCTAAAGATGAGTAAGGGCATGTAAAAATGCGATCATCGCGTCAAGATGGAGAGTGAGTATTGCCGCTACCCGAGAACGCGGTGTAGAAGTTGAAGAGCTAGAAATCCACAGGATGACGGATGGGTAAACGATATGATGGCTGGACAGATAGCCAGTTATTCAGTGACCCGCACAGACAGGTGGACAACCAGTTAATCCATTGCAGGAACGGATGGAAGGGTAAGGAGAAAGAGGGGATGGATCTAAGCTGAACAGGTAGATCGCGTTTCGAGCTCTCCATTGCATGTAGATAGGTCGTTTCGGAGGTTAAAGATAGGAACCGCCTTAATTTTATCACAAGGTAATGCATGTGTTTGTAGCTAGAGGCAAAACCAGAAGCTTAAAAGCGAAATTCAAAAATGAGATAGGGAAATGTTCTTGCTGTAAGGATGCTAGTAATGACTCCTTAAATCGTGGCTAATAGAATCCTCCCAATTAAGGGCAATGCTCCCATCACCAATGGTAAGACACCTCTTGTTTAGTAGCAAAGCGGAGTACATTTGATCAGCCCTCTCTCCCCGCCCCAGTATTTGACAACACTGACCTAACTTGGACAGTAATCACAACATGAAGCTTGACGGTTCATCAAGACGAAATCAAACCCTCTCTAGTGAACATCACACCATTTTGAAGGCATGAATTCTGTTTGGCCACAACACAGCAGGTACGTCAGCACCCAGCGGGAGCGAGGCGATTGAAATTACTTAGGTCATGCGTGAGCGCATGCTGTCCTCACAAGAGCACATGTTTTGTGGCCCACCGTGGTTACTCTGTAGGACTCTAGGGCCATCTGCCACGCGGCTATGGTACTTTTAAAAGGGTATTTATTGCTCAAGATACTCGCTATTGCTCACTCAACCCTCTCCATGAGCATGCTTGTTGCTTGCTACTTCTTGAAGGTGAGTAATCCAACAATCGATTTCGCAACTGTCGAATTCTCAAACTTCAACGGCTCCTTCTCTTTGCTGCTAGGTTCCCCTCGTTATATTCAAACGGGAGAAGGAAATATCTCGAATGCTCAAAGTCGAAGGCATATGAATAGCTGAACAGCCTTCTGATGAGAGGCTAAGAGCTCAATGGGACAAAGTGGTACTTTCCACTCCCAGCTTTCTCCACATGTACTAGGATATGTTCGTTACGAAGAAAGTTCTCAAAAGTATCGAGAGCAGTATGACCAACAGCAGAAAAGGTGACTTCTTGGAATGAAGACTGGCAGTAACAACGGAGGTAGCAGTGGAATTACCTTCAGCGGACGCTTCGAGGGGGTCACGAATAGCTGGTTCTTTCCAACGTGGCTTCAGGAGATGGATCTGCAATAACTGCTCTGGAAGTTGGGTGTCATCTTCACAGATAGCGTAGGTTTCCAGTAATTCTAAAATCGGTCTACGCAAAGGAGACAACGCTCACACACTTTTATATCTATTTATTCGTTTCTGTACCTTGTGGTCTACATTATTGTCTCTCTGCTGCGAAATGCAAACTACTTCTTCTTTTCATGCCAGCTGCTGGATGTGGCTATTTCATTCAAAACACTGGCCACCATTGTACAATCGGTTACACACAACGCGAAACAGGTAGGTCACACTTTATTGCATTCTGGTAGCTTGGCGCATCACGTGGTGGTCTGGTGTAGGTCGTGTCTGACATCCTGTTTCACCGGCCCCTCCATCATGTAGAGGTGACTAGTTTGGTGAGATCCCAACTGTTTTGAGGCGTACTTTGGACTGACTATCAGGCTTAATCATTTCGATATGTGACTAACACTAAAACCGAATCATTTTCGCTAATCCGCTGTGGATGTACATTCTCTACTGCCTTGCCAACTAACGTTGGGTAGCCTTATTTCACTTAAGTAGTCATTGGCATGGACGATTCATTTAAGGGAAGAGCTATCTTTTACACCCTTAAATTGCAGTTTAAATGAATCATAGTTGATTAGGGCATTTCGTAGCTTTCCAGTGCACCTGGTCACGAGATTCTAACCCAGCTATGCTTTGCCTTGTCTGTCGCATTTAACGAAAGCCGCGATCTTTTGGCCTTTGGTCATTTGGAAATGGTGGTTGCGAGCGCATCCGTGTTTTTTACACCTACAACCCCAGGTGTAATGGCCGCGTGGTGCCATATCCGAGCCTGTCGCGCCACATCCACGGGGGTATGAGTGTGGCAGATGATGACCCAAAGCTAACGCGAGTTTTTGCTCAAAACTCGTTTACCATTTCCGACGTGACTGGGTCATTACATGGCAATGCAAATCCAGCCATGCGGGTGTGACTTTGACTAACATGGGGTTGGATGTTCTCGAAGCAAAAAGCTGATGGAATTGCGGGCCTCGTGATGAGGGAACCAATCCATGGTAAAATGTCTGAGCCTGAGGCGTCAGCGTTTGGAGCGTAGCAGAGGTATTCACGGAGTGAGATTGATACTTTCACTGATTGAGAGAGGCAGACTTCGGTCCATGAGCCTGGAGGACTCGTGTCGAGACACCACACACCCTTAAAATTTGGTTCGCTAGTAGCTGCTGATAGGAGGAAATGCCGAGTCTGAGGGTCCCTACAGCGAGGAAACTCAACTTGAAGGCGATTGAGGAGCTGTCTACTACTTTTACCCTTCTGGACCTTTCGATGAATTCCTGACTCGGATGAGCGTTAGCGTAACCAGCCTTGACCTGTTTCAGCTCGTGGTGACGGTAATGTTGACTTCAGTTGTGATTTACCCTTACACTGTCATCGCATTCAATTTCTTCCGCAAATTCTACACCAAAGAGGAAGATGGAGAGAAGGAGTACAAGTGCAATAATATGTTGACTGTGAGCGATCTCTCTGTCATCCCTCTCATTTCCTCGTTCTCCCGACGTAACACACACTACTTGCTCTTCCTCTTTTATTCCCCTCTAGTGTTTCGCCTTCCACCTCCACATGGGTCTGCGAGCGGGTGGTAGAGTTGGAGATGAGGTTTAACCACCTGATGGAGATGCATATTAAGGGCTACGGATCCTCCTTGCATGTCATTCATCTTCTTTGTCGTCATCATCCTCCTCGCGATCATTCAAGGTTTTCGCCTACCCCCTCTTCTCTTGACTGGAGCCGATTGTTTGGATCGTTAGGAGAAAGTGTCAGACCTTTGAAGTTTCGGCCATTTTTGTTGATCAGTAGGATCAAGCTATCTCTCTTTATTGGCGCTTTGTTGTCTATCCAGGTCTGGCATGTTTTCCTACATCTTTCCTCCACGAATTTTACCAAACTCGTTTACCATTTCTGACGTGACTGGGTCATTACGTAGTAATGCGAATCCAGCCATGCGGGTGTGAATTTGACTAACATGGGTTTGGATTTTCTTGAGGTACAAAGCTGATGCAATTGCGGGCCACGTGATGAGGGAACTAATCCGTGGTAAAGTGTCTGAGCCTGAGCCTGAGCCTTCAGCATTTGGAGCGTAACATCGGTGGCCACGGGGTGAGGTTGGTACTTCCATTAATTGAGAGAGGCAGACTTCGACCCGTGAGCCTGGAGGATGCGCGTCAAGACGCAAACACCCTTAAAATTTGTTTCTCGTGTAGCTGTTGATGGGAGGAAATGCCGAGTCTGAGGGTCCCTGTAGCGAGGAAACTCAACTTGAAGGCGATTGAGGAGCTGTCTACTGCTTTTACCCTTCTGGACCCTTCGATGAATTCCTGACTCGGATGAGCGTTAACGCCTGTTTCAGCTCGTGGTGACGGTCATGCTGACTTCATTTGCGATCTACCCTTACACTGTCATCGCATTCAATTTCTTCCGCAAATTCTGCACCAAAGAGGAGGATGGAGAGAAGGAATACAAGTGTAATGGCATGTTGACTGTGAGCGATCTCTCTATTATCCCTCTCATTTCCTCGTTCTCCCGACGTAACACACACTACTTGCTCTTCCTCTTTTATTCCCCTCTAGTGTTTCGCCTTCCACCTCCACATGGGTCTGCGAGCGGGTGGTAGAGTTGGAGATGAGGTTTAACCACCTGATGGAGATGCATATTAAGGGCTACGGATCCTCCTTGCATGTCATTCATCTTCTTTGTCGTCATCATCCTCCTCGCGATCATTCAAGGTTTTCGCCTACCCCCTCTTCTCTTGACTGGAGCCGATTGTTTGGATCGTTAGGAGAAAGTGTCAGACCTTTGAAGTTTCGGCCATTTTTGTTGATCAGTAGGATCAAGCTATCTCTCTTTATTGGCGCTTTGTTGTCTATCCAGGTCTGGCATGTTTTCCTACATCTTTCCTCCACGAATTTTACCATATGATGCGCCTTTCTACCGCCTAATCCACTTTGATTCAAATCTGTTAGATGTCTTATTTTCTTTCTTGCTTATCAACTAACTTCTCACCTTATGTAGACGTGGAAGTTTGGCTTCAATCGCACCGTTTAATTTAGTGGAAAATTGCTCACTAGAGTCTCCTTTTTACGGGGCAATTATAGTCTTGCCATTTGGAAATTGTGGCGAAAGGTGTTTTCTTCTGCTCTAGTTCTACGAGAGCTGTGGAGCTTTTACCGCAAGAATGCGTACATGAATCAACCAATTGGGAGTGTTTAAACCTCTTGACTAATTTGGAATATATTCCTCCGGGGCAAGATGATGCCTCACCATAATAAGACGCCATTCGATATGGTCCCTGGTAATGTAGGCGCGTCCGAATGCCCTAATAATGCCTTTCAATTGAAGGGTTACCATTCGTCAAAATCTCTTTGACGCATCAATTCTACTGGTTGATATCGGGCAGACCGACTGCAAGGGTGTGTAGGGTCCGTAGAATGGAAGGTGCGAAAACCCAAAATGTATTAATAGCCTTAAAACGTGACCGAATGGAAGTTACCTTAGACCCCGAATGTGCCCAGCCGCCAGGATGACAACCACTTCAACATGATCTGAAAGATGGCATCACTTTCGGCCTAAAGGCATCATTAGTAAAGGGGTTACTTTTAATAGTTTCCCATAGGTACTAGTGTTTTGGTCAAGCTTGAGACAGAGAAACGAGCATCGAGCTACTTCACCGAACTAAGGAGATCCTCCCAACCTAGACATCTACGATCAAACACCAGTACGGCCTTGAGCTCGATCTAGGGATCGTCCCAAACTGATCCCACAATATACTTAGCCCTACTTCTCGTTGAAATGAGACTTAATTAGTAAAAAAGACATTCGTAGTTTTGCATTTGCCGCTGTCTGTGTTGAGATGATTGTGTACATCCCTAAGCTAACGCTATTCACAAGTAAACTGGTTTTCTGTCCCATTCAAATTATTTCAAATTTCCTCTGTTTAAAACTTACGATTGAAATTCCATTTTCCACCCATAATAAAATTGATGCCCACAGTAACTTGTTGAAAGTGATGAGGTGATCTTTTGTCTCTGATCTTCCTATGCAAAAACAAAACAAATGAAGTGGAATGTGTCTTAAATTGATTTAAGTGTTTTAATCTAAGCATAATTCAGCCTTATTTATTGAGGCACGTGGCTTTGATATTTCCACAAGGGTTTTCAATAACTCTTGGTAGGGGCATTCTCTCCCAGCACATTCCAACCATCCTCTTCAGCCATGCAAATTTTATTGCAGGATAGTTAGCTAGAATTTGGTAATTTTTAGCAGGAAAATCATAAAGTGTAGCTATTTTTCTCTCTTCCTTTTCTACTACACAGGGGGAAGGGACAGAATTGCGAAGTTACCGACCCTAATTGATGAGAAATTTAACCGCAGTAAATTGTCCTAAATGTGTTTCACCAAAGCATTGGCACTACTGGAAGATGGATTTTTAGAAAACCATCTACCTAGCCTCATCTACCGANATGGACCTTTGACACTTCAGAAACAAAGATTTTATAAAAACTCCACAAGACTCCCGCACCGTGAAAGGCCGATCCGATTTGAGTTCATATGTAACTGAAGAAAATTATTCACCTCGTTCGGGCGACAACTTAATTGATTCACAACGTTACAGCCTATTTATTAATAGATACATCTGCTTGAGACCCACCCATCAACCTCCGTTCTTTGCGACTTCAAGGCAACTTCCATTGGGAGGACAGGGAATGAGTGATTTTTCCAGTCACTTGATGAGTAAAAGTGGGGAGAACCAAAGTACAACCATTATGCGTCATGATACAGCGTCCTCCCTAAACGAAACTAAAACAAAATCACGTAACCCGGCCCTCCCAAAAAATTGTCGCGATTAAAACCGCTCAAATCCCATTGGTCTGACCCGTGAATTTGGCTTTATTGGCTCTTTTAGTCTATAAATACGGTAAGTAGTTCGGTCGAAGAAGCAACGGAGAACGGTGTGGTCGAGATTTTATCATGTCCAACTTCATGGTGAAAAGCCTTTTGGATCCCATCGATCCTGAATGCCTCCACAATCTGACAATGTTGCAAGCCAACGGTACTGTCTATCATATTATGCCACCACTTTTTATGTGCCCTCCTGTTTGCTTACCTCTCTACCTCAAGCTTGTATTCTTTATTACCATTTTACGTCCGTCGGTCATCATGAGTTGAAGCTGGACTCCTTTTAAGCTGGCATTCAGTGCAGCCACAGTGGTCTGCCCGACACACTCATGGTAGAAGAAGCTCTACATCAATCCTCCGCACTCATTAATTTTATTCACGAACTTTTTACAATGCCTCTCATCGGTGACATCGCAAAGCCGTTCCAACAACCACACATTAACTCCTAGTCGAGCCAACAGGGTTGAGGTCAATCAGTACCCAATGGGCTACTCAAAGTAGCACATTCGACATGAATAAGCCCTTGACCCAACTAAGTGTATAGATGGTGTCTAATTGCATGCAGATGTGCATGTTTTTATTCCAGTCGTTGTGTTTTGCAGGTGCATCAAGTGAGGAACGCCCGGCTGTACCCGATGGAGGGACAAATCTGAGTCCTCAACAATTGGCCCTATTAGCTTTGTTACCAGGCTTGCGGCAGCAAGTTCAGCAAGCAGCACCACCTACGCCAAAAAAGGCTGAAGAGACGGTCTCTGCTCTGACTAAGCCTCCAGAATTTTCAAGACCCAATTCCCTCCTTATGATTCTGCCACAGAAAAGGGATGGAGGCAAACAAACGCAATTGAATGCTTCGCCGCCAAAACGGCTGAAAAGTAATGAGGTTACATCCAATATGCCGGGTATCTCAGGAGAAATGCCTGTATTTTCCTCACGCAGTCCCCGATCGACTAGCACTCCAAAGCCTGTGCCAGAGCAGACATCCTGCATCGACTTGTCTTTGCATCCAAAGCAAGGTGGAAGCTCAGTTCAACCTCGAACTACCACTACGTTGCCGATTTCCCCGGCATCCAATTCACTCGCACTGAGCGATTCGCCAAAGTTACGTCAGCAGCTGCTACAGCCACAAGTACAGCAACCGGTCCTACCACCAAGCACGTGCCATCAACTTCCGGCAAATGCCCTCGCATTTCTAAGTCACCTTTTCCTTCAACAACTCGCTGCCGCTTTACCCACGCCTAATGCCGTACCCATCCTCGCGCCGGTGAACGCGGAACAACTTCGGGCAAACCAGGCATTATCTGAGGCACAAAGACAAGGCAGACGCAGGGTTCTCTTTACCCAGCACCAAATTGGTGAAATGCTCAAGTGCTATAAAAAGAACAACTACATCTCCCCGACTGAACGCGAAGAGCTGGCGCGTCGCATCAACTTAACGGGGACTCAGGTTTGCCAAGCATTACAACGTTAAAAGCGCTTGCTTAATAGACAGCCATTAGTGTATTGATATTGAATGTCTGTGAGTGGGTGAGTGAGTGGGAGGTCAAAGCTCGTGATATTTTGACTTTTCTGTTAGGTGAAGATATGGTTCCAGAATCACCGCTACAAAACAAAGAGGGCCCGTGGGAAGGCTTCCGACGAAGGAGCGTCTGCAACACAGCCAAAGGTTCGTGCCGTGGAAGGGAGCGGGCCATCAGCCAACTCGCGGGGTAGCTAGTCCCAGTGAAGGCTACGGAAATGCTGAGAGTATGCAATCACAACAGAGCCTCCAGCAAATAGCATCACCGCCGGAGCAAACCCCTGCGCGGTAGGGTGCCTATATACCGGCAAAGCAAAAGAACCAATTCAAATCGCAAGCGGAGTCGTTGGAAAATTAGCTCAATGCCGAAACAGACGTAAAGCAGGTTGTTGAAGATGGGGGTAGGCAAAAGTGTTCAGAGCTGGCAAAGCTAGTTATTGAACTTCTCTACGAAAAGTCTGCGAACTGAAGTTGGCCGTCTTTCTTGAAGTGGCAATGCTCTTAGTGTTTCACTGTTCTTACTGTTCTGATGTCCTGGTAGTATGTGGCAATGTCAGCCACTATGTAGTCCTTAGTTTTTATAAAAAAAAATAAATTGACGTCTTTTAAAAGATCACCTCTTGGGGAGCTGCGCGTGAAGGTAGAAGTTGATAGAATGGAATGTTCCGGAGGCACACGAAGTCCAGAGTTCGTATGCATTTCGAGTTGTAGAGCAGAATGAAAACGGCCTGCGATTGAGTGGTAGGCCTCTACAGCAGACGAAACCATCCAGTCAGCTTGAAAGGTCAGCTAGCATTTTAAAGCAAGTACAGTCGAACAATGTGACTGCAATTCACTTCCATCAGCTTCACAGCTCGGATAAAACCCTAAAAGCTTTCAGGTTAGATGTAAAGCACAGATCTCTATGGCGAATGGATATAGATTTAGATGTTCGGATTGTAGCTAATCAAAGGTCAGATGCTTGGTACATTTCCAGTTATGCTATTAACATTTAATTAACTTTTCGCGGAAGATAGATGTGATCACCCACGTTTGAGAGGAGGAGAGTAGATGTTGCGCCCTCCCATTAGAGTCATGGGACCTCACTCAATCACTCCAGCATCATCAGTTGTCCTCCCCTTTCTATTCTCCCTCCAACAGTGCAGCATACTCCCTCACTTCCATCGTTATGGAGGTGCGAGTCCACACAAGGCGATGCATCACATGCATAAACGATGATGATGCTCAACCCATGCAAGTGGTTGGAGGTGATGATTATCAAAGTTAAAATCACGCTGCATACCACTTATAAGGCATACAGGTCAGTTCACCTCCTAAAATCCCTCTTGTGCTAACGAAGTAGATCAAGTGGAACCTCACAATCCACTCCACAAACATGTTACATAACCGTTCTCACAGTTAGACACCGACTTGATTAACAACGAGCAGCTCAAAGCTGCTCAGATTGACTTTACTCCTATCCAAAACATCCACCAATTGGAGCCAGTCTAACTGGGTCAAACCACATGAAGTTGTAAGAGCGAGAAAGACCGAGGCAGCCAGTGAGGTTGTGTTGGGAGAATAAACGTCACAGTTCTCCATAGTTTCGCGCTTATCCATCGGAAGTGCAAAGCAAACCCAGACACAGAGCATGACATCCGCTCCACACGTCCCCAAAACCCACTTTCTCTCCAACTTATCCATAACTCGGCTGCGGCGTTTCGAGCGTAATTTGCTTCTCGTTTGGGTAGATGAGGCCATCAAAACCGAAAACTACACGCTTTAAACTCTAGTGTCAGCCTTATTCACCTACGGGGTGAACGCTTTTGGGGCGTTGGATCTGAGGTCACGTTGAGATGCAACCGGAGAACGGAAGTGGCCTCAATCAACCACCAACAGCCAGCAATGCACAGCCGCTTCCACAGGGTGAATCGAGTCCACGTTGAGTGGACAAATGACAGCCTACTCTTACGGGTCGCCATCCCTTGTACTAAATCGGCTGCCCCCTAAGATCAGCGGTCTTAGAATGAGCGGCCGGCGCACAACCATCCCCTCCTAACCGTCGCTGGGACATCAGGCGGCTTAAACTCAAGCGCGCTAAAGTTACAAAGGGGAGGAGTGCGTGACATTTCGATATCCTTTCGGCTGCACGTGAATTTCGATGAGTGGCGCGAGTAATTCCTAAAAACGATTTTCCTTGCAGCACTACCTACCATCACCCGCTTCATGGTAACTGACCGCGTTCATCGGCAATGTGACGAGGCATCAAGTCCAAGCCAATCACCTCCAACCCAATCTCAACGACGACAATGCATTTTCTAGCCTTGTATTCTGCCGTCCTCGAATTCAGTGTCACGAACCAGTGCGGTGGAGATGACATCTGCTGAATATATTGCAGCCTACTAAATGGGATAACAAACGAAAGTGAAAGAGGGGGTAGGGAAAGAAAGCGCATCTTGAATTGCAGCCGCAATCAACGATACACTAGTTTGATGGAGGCGGACCAGAAAATTCGCTTGCAACGCTTCCACTACAACACTGGTGCTCGGCGTATCATCCAAACGAAATTGAGCTGTTGTTAATTTAAAAAGATGCACAGATGGACCGATAAATCGAAGAGAGGCTGGAGTACACAAGGGAAAGGGCGTTTTTGAGGGAGTAAGCAGCCAGGTTTGCTTAGCCATTAGAGGAGAATTGTGGAATCATGTTTGCTAGCTGAAGCCTAATGTGGAAATAAGTGGCGTGTGCAATGGTGTCTTAGCACCATGACTTGATTGGTAAGCCATCAATTTGTTGCAGGCACCTCGTGTCAGATATTAGAGGTAGAAACTAACTTAAGAGGATCAGAGGGGGGACATGTGTTTGTAAGCAGAGGAGAAAACGAATGGTCTAGAAGGGGAGCCTTAAAGTTGAGGGAGGTAAAAGTATCCGTCGCAATGGGGAGAGTAATTCATTCATGAATTGGGGACAATGCGTAAAGGTACCACCTCGATGAGTTGTGTTAAGGCATCACTCATTTGAAAGCAACGCAGAATATGTTTAAAATGCCTCTACTTTGATCACTCGCCATCATAGTCATTGACAATGCTGATGTATTTGGATGGTAACCACAGCATGAATCCTGACGGACTTCACCAGGATGAAATTTAACTCTCTTTATTGACCATAAAATGAACTGTAGTGTCAGCGCACGTGGCGCGAGTGGGGAAATTAGAGCCAATTGGGTCATGCGTGCACGCATGCTCTCTGCACAATGGCGAATGTTTGTGACCCCCCGTGGCTGCTCAGGGGTCATCAAACACGTGCCTTGAGGGAGGCTTGTAACAAAAGTGAGAAGTCGGAGAACACTGAATCAAACTGTGGTTCATCTCATGAGGAATGACATTTCACTCAACAGAGGAATGTCTGCAACAGTGGCTGTCCCACTACGACTCCTTCTTTCAATTTTGTAGTCTCTAAGACCACCTTTAATGCATTTCCGTTGGTTGAATGATCGCTGGTCTGCACGTCAGTGGTACAACCCTCTACCCCTCGTCCTGCTCTTAAGCACGAAGAGCTTTGGCCCTAAAGCATTTGTCATCCCGAGAAGTCAAGTCAAGGCAGGCGGTTGGGTGAGAGCTGGGTTTCACACTCACTAATCAGGTACTACGTAGCATCCTTATCACCTGGGGAACCCATACGGTTGTTTACATGGGCACTTGCAGCCTGGTCTCTGATAGCACTGATAGGGTCGGTCGCGAACCCATTGTGGCAACGATTCGACTCCAACGACCCTCATCAAAAACGATATGAATCGGAAGAGCCAACCAGCCAAACAGCTGGTCATGCCACGCCAAACACTGAGTGCATCTTGATCAGAGCAGATTCACCTGTCGCGCGGCAAGTCGACACACCTATGGCTATGTTAACATGGCCAAAGTTCAGATTTAATGCCAAGAGGGTGCTAGATGTCCAATATATTGAATGCACAGTGTCGAGGAGGTGTGAGTTAGAGGGACTCCATTTTGATGGTTGGCTTACCACTAGACGTTTGAAAAATGCTCCACTTCCAACCACGAATATTTAGAGTCAAGGATGAACGATTACTGCTTGCAGTTAAGGAAGAGGACGAGGATGAGGTAATGAGCGCAAGAGATTGTGCGATTTCTGGCGACAATACGACATACCTTCTGGTGTTTGACCGGCTGTGCTTATCTTCGAAACAGAGCCCTCACTTGAACACCATGGGAATGTTGCGGGAAGATCTATCACGCAATAAGGTGATCCTGAATGGAAAGCCATGACAAAATGTGGCGTCTGCTTTCTGCCACGATTGTAGAAGCTCAAAGGATGCCTAACTTGACAGCGGCGAAAGTGAACGCGGGAGGTTGTTTGCTGACATGTACAGCAAACTGCGTGTAGTTGGAAAGCAACAAGCTAGTGCCACTTTGGGGCCGCCTACGTCCGCACTGTTACAAAGGCTTGAATCGCATAACGTAAGCACGTCGAAAGCTGGACTTCGAAATCCAATAATGTCTGTGGGATGGATATCACAGCCGGCTCACCGCCTTAGTAAGGCAGTGGTGTGGACTATTTTACCGAGCCCTCTCCTTCCGTCTAGTTGACTGTGGTATCGAGGCGTTTTGCGAGGCACAATCCCACCAAAGTTGATGGAATGAGCCAGTCAAAAGATGTTGAGGATAGTCACAGGAAGTTACTTCATAAACCGGTCTATAAGGATGGACAATTAGGATGTGGATGGCCAAATGGCTGTTAGACAACGTCAATAGACTGCGGCATCCACACTAACATCGGTCTGACCTACCCGCTTATAAAAATTCATCTACGCGCAATTTTACTATGTTGATTTACATTTCCTTCTCCGCTCTTCACGAAGTAGACAGCGCAAAACTTGTGCCTAGAATTTGTGGCATCCGCTATTAGGATAGTGTTCTAGAATGAGCTTTCGATAACACGATCTCTGAGGCCCGTTCATAACAATCCTGTTACCATTTTATTACCACGATGAAGAGGAGACATGATCCGTCGAGCTCACCTTTAGCCATGAGCACCGGTCACGCATCGGTGAGTGACCTGACAAGCTCTTCCATTGGTTGATGAGGTTTGTATAAGCGGACACCTGAGAGCTTGCACCTGATTGATTGACGAAATCGAAGGTGCATACCTTCAGGCCAGAATTATGTGTGTTCAGAACTCAGCTACGCCCAAAGGCATCTAATTCTTCAATACATTGCCCCAAAAACTGATAACTCAAGGTTGGTTGGCTGTTTGATGGTGGCATTCAGAGTTCAAACTAACCATACTTGTTTGGTACTTCTTCTTCTTCTTCTTCTACTTCTTCTTCTTCTTCTTCTTCTTCTTCTTCTTCTTCGTCCCCGATTCCAACGGGAATGACCTCAATGTTGAAGCTATCGAATTAAGCAGAGGTGGTCATTTGGCCCTCCCTAAGTTAATGACGAAAACCAAAAATTAAGACTGTAGTCGCCACGTCGATGCCGTTTTTTAGCCTCTCATGACGACAGAGCCGCTGGAGTAGCATTTGCATCAGCGCGTCAGGGATCCTGGTCTGTGTGTTGATTTCACGACTCAGTTATTTCGTGGACCCCATGTTCTCAAACAATCGTGAAAGACGTGTGATGTAGGAGGCGAACCCGTCTACTCTGTGTCAAGTTGGTTAGATACAGTTGAGGGCAGTTGGTGGACAGCGACATAGATGAGTTGATGTAGCGGTGGCTTTGGGTGACTTGCAGTCGTCTGCAAATCTCTGCAATTTGGGCACCACGAAGGCGCTCACGGGTGACTTCTGGCTTTGCCCAATCTCATGGAAAAGAGTGCGGGTATGATGGCTGGGGAGCATTTACCAAACTCTCCCAACCACTACCTCGTTCGAAGGCTGTGCGTTGGTCAGACAAAGACGGAGTGTAGGTTTAATTGACATCCTCCTTTCCAACTTGTCCACCATGCATACCACCCAAACAACAATATGATCGCTGACCAAATTCCTTTGTGAGCGTATAGCAATCTCAGATTTTGCAAGTATGAAATTCGATGCAAGTGCTGGGATAATGACCTTGAACATGGAACCCGTTCACCATGCTTGTCACTGTAGGGGAGTGTGGCAAGAATCTCAGGAGAAGAAAAACTGCGTAGCGGAAACAACTACACGCGCAGCGTCTACCAGGAGCCAGAGTTGAGCACCGGGCACACTCGCTTCCCTCAAGCGTCTCCCATTCGCATTGCCCAATTGAACAGGTTGGTGCATCTACTCTGCTTCTGTCTGCTCTGCTTGATTAAAATGTCCCCGATAAATACCTTCCCTGCCCAAATAACTGTCATTTGGTATGCCTCAATCTATACCCATTACTCAAAGGACCAGGAAGGAAGTGGCATAACAGAAGTGGAAGTAGCAGAGGGAGGATGAGGTGGACATTAAAAGGCGAGGTGCCATTACATGAGCTTAAAAAAGGAAGTCAGGGCAGAATATGGCATCCGATTTCCACCACGACTGTAGAAACTCAGAAGTCAACTGGCTTCACAGAAGCGAAAGTGAATGCGAGAGGTCGTTAGTTGACATATACAGCAAACTGCGTGCAGTTAGGTGGCAATAAACTATTGTCGCTTTGAGAACGCCTAGGTCGACTCTGTTACACAGGCTTGAATCTCATTACATAAGTTTGTTGACATCCCCACTGTGTGGTCTACAAGTAGTTGGATGGTCACCACAGCTGGCTCACCAACTTAGTGGAATGGCGGTGTGGGCAATTGCAATCCCCTTCTCTCCCAGCAACTAAGCATCAGGGGTGAAGTTATTATGGAAGGGCACAACGCCACCCATGTTGATAGAATGAGCTTGTCAAAAACTGGAAGGACACTCACAAAGGGTCGCCTTTGAAATCGAATCAAAAGGGCGAACGAGCAGGACCTCGATGGCCGAATGATTGTTTGGTAATTTCAGTGGGCTGTGGCACCGACTCTGAATTTTTACAGCTGTAGAATTTCATCTGCGCACAAGCATATTTTGCTACTTTTGAATTTCTCTCTTCCACCGTTCACAGAGCAGACTATGCAAAACTTTTAGTGGAACTTGATGGCTTTCGCTCCCATGGTCGTGATTTAAACTGCAGCTTTCTAAAACTCGACCTTTGATGCCCGTCCCAATCAATCATATTGTCACGGTGAAGAGAGAAGACAGGATCTGTCGAGTTCAACTTGTAGGCGTGACCACCGATCACACACATTTAAGTGACCTGACGCTTTCGCCTTATTGGTTGATGAGGCTTGTGTGTTTGGACGCATGAGAGCAGGCCACTGGCTCATTGACAAATTTGAAGGCGAGTGCTTCGAAGTGGGAACTTTGGGTATCCGGTGCTTAGGGACACTTGAGAGTCCCTGATTCTTTGACATGTAGTGCCCGCAACGGAGAATTTCAGGCTGAATATTGGCATTAAATGTGCATACTAATCACTTTGTGTGATGCTTCTTCTACAGATCTCGGTATTTAGGCCATCGAGTTGCTTTTGCAGTGGCTTTATTTGCCTGTAAGGCGGCTGCTGCAAAGACGTTAAGGAGTATCT
>LWMJ02000604.1:0-39373 GCA_001693035.2 Taenia asiatica
CACAAATGACAAAGGTGCGCGATTTCGGTAGCCAAATGCGAAGCGACCAATGGTGAAGTGTCCTATTCTCTTCATACGATCATCCCTTTAGGCGTGCTAGTTGCATTCACCAATTGCGGAGAACATAGCAAGTTGAACTGCATCCAGTCAAAGCAAGCACCAGCCACCCAATCATCAATCTACCTGCTGATATGAGTTCGCCTTTTTGCCCATTCGTTGTGACGATTGCCGCTTTGAAGTTGTGGTAAAGCAAGGCGTGTGGCAATCTCATGTTTAAGCACATTCGCACTATTATCCTCACGCGTCAGTGAGACCTACTGTGCGCATTAGCACGTTGGATAGCTGACCAAATGACCAAATGCAGTGTGATGGGTATTGCACACTGGAAGTCGTCCCAACTCACATTGAGCCCAGCATGGGTCATTTTGGAGAATCTCCTCGTCTGGCACACGCCTCTACCTCACAAGTTCACAAGACTTAGCCCTGAGAAAGCATTCATCCTGCTTAGGATGAGGAAGAGAGACTGGTTGCTTAGGAGGAAATGAACGAGATTCTTTGTTGCGGAGGTCCCATATTTTCTCAGCTTACATTCCTTAAGTGTCAGCGTGGCACATTACTGACGGAAAGCTAATTAGTCTGCGTGCGCCCACCCCGCACCCCACTGAAACTCCATTTGAAGCATGCGAGAGGTCGTTGGAATAACTAGGACTCCGAAACGGTCACCGCCCTCGAATGACGCTGGCCTTCCCACAGCACTGCATTTAAATGATGCTGTTTGATGAGGAGAACTCAGTGGAAACAAGACTCAAAGAGTGTTCCAGCACTCAACATTTGAGATTTCCCATTTCAGCTAATGCTTCGCAGAGATCGGTGTGTAGTCTCTGGTATTCCCTTTGTCTGCAGCTTGTCGGAACTTCAGACAGAGCTTCCTCGTTCTTAGGAAAGACCTTTAAATTCAACTATGCCCCTCGGCGCCTACCATACCCGTTTTCAACTCAGCCAATTCCAGTTGACAGCGATCCAACCTGTCGCCTGTTTTGAGCATTGTTCTCGCAATACCTCTATCCTGCCTTATCGATAAGTGGTAAAACTCGTTTGGCGGCTGATTTTTGGGAGGGGCTGTGGGCTACAATGCCTGCATTTCCCTAGCCTCTACATTCTAGCACTCGTATATCCCAAATGATCTGTGGCCTTTGCTAAGCACTGTCTTGTCTTTCGCTAATCCCTACTTGAATAGCAACACTTCAGGCCAGGCGCATGTGAATGGAGCCTAATTTGACAAAGGCGCCCGAAATAGCACTGTGGCATATGTGCGCTCTCTTGCCTGGCTTTGTTCTAAGTCTGCTTGGAAAGGAAGTGCCGCTGCTTCCGGTATCCCGAATTCGCCTTTGGATGCTCTCGACTTGAACAGTTACAATTAGGTCCCGGTTCATGTGTATTGAGCCTATTTTGACAAAGGAACCCAAAAGAGCACCGTGGCATGCTGCGCTCCCTTGCATGCTCAGGTTGAGGTTTGATGAGAAAGCTGACTCCGCGGCTTCAAGTCTCCTGTAGTTGGACTGAATATAAACAGGTGCCTTTCACGAAATAAGCTAGAACTCGCTTGCACCCAGTCATTTTATAGTTAGGTCACCGGTTTCATCATGAACACAGCATCCACTTCCACCACCAACGTCACTACCCCTTCCTCTGATATTACTTGATTTAACGCAGTAATGCATGCGTGCGATGACTCGCCATCAAGCGCAGCATGAAGGACTGTGGGATGGAGGGATGGGAACTGACTGCGAAGAGAAGTGCGTAAGAATAATGAGCAGCAGGGAGGTCCAAAGTGAGGTGTAAATGATTGAAATGTGACAAAGTGAGCCGGCGACCCCGAATGCTCAGGTTGAGGTTTGATGAGAAAGCTGACTCCGCGGCTTCAAGTCTCCTGTAGTTGGACTGAATATAAACAGGTGCCTTTCACGAAATAAGCTAGAACTCGCTTGCACCCAGTCATTTTATAGTTAGGTCACCGGTTTCATCATGAACACAGCATCCACTTCCACCACCAACGTCACTACCCCTTCCTCTGATATTACTTGATTTAACGCAGTAATGCATGCGTGCGATGACTCGCCATCAAGCGCAGCATGAAGGACTGTGGGATGGAGGGATGGGAACTGACTGCGAAGAGAAGTGCGTAAGAATAATGAGCAGCAGGGAGGTCCAAAGTGAGGTGTAAATGATTGAAATGTGACAAAGTGAGCCGGCGACCCCGAGCGTCCAACTTCCGTCAGCAGTGTATGCATTGCATGTACCATTTCACACCGACGTAGTATGACTTCAGTGGAGTGCCGAATCCGCGAGCATCTACGTAATGCCATTGCTGGCATTCCCCATCCCTTTCTTCTAACTTACTAGATTGGAAAATTTGGTGTGTCATAAATCGTGGTTCTCTTGCAAATACTCCTTTTGAAACGTTACTTTTGTGATTTTATTGCAAGCCTACAATTGAGCTCTTCGTCTTCTTCCTTTAGTAAGTCATGATTAAAAAGCATCTTAATTAGTGGTAGTCTATTTATTTATTCATTCAAAGATGCATTGATCCCATTCTCGTTATAGTCCTTTTCACTGTCCTTGGGTAGCTACTTTATGCAAAGCTGCGTGCGAGATAAAAGCCAAAAATGGCACTTCATGGGTCTGGATGTCTACAGTCCCCACAGATGTTTACTATGTGGCAAAATTGACGACTGCATTGAATTTCCAACATCTAAGTGAGTCGCACAGCATCTAAGAAAAACTAAGAACTCCACAATATCATGGAATCGTAAAATTGGGTGATTTGTCTAGGGGGTATTTGGCTGTCACAAGCGTTTGGGAGTGCTTCGGCCCATTGTTTTCCACCAAATGAAGGTGATGACAAGGTTATTAATGCATAATGCGTAATGCAGAATGCAAGGAAGCCACACACGAGGACATGGCAGCTGCATAAGGAGGGATCCAGCTGAGCGTGTGGAAGGAAATTTGTGCAAAATATTTTAAACCATAGGGAAAACGCCTCTCACATGCATCGAAACATCAGTAGGGCAAGGAAGAGTGGCAGTCAGCTCAACCTGTGATGGGCGGAAGGTAGAGGACCACGCTTTACTGGCTCCATTTATCTTGGCCTAAGTCATTGAGGTTGGTCGTGAAAGGTGAGATGCCTGACCACTGCACAAAGGCTTAGCACTAGTCAATTTTAGCTGTTCAGGGTAAAAATAAAGCACCGTATATTAGCAATTATCTCGGAAACTGCAGTGACATTAACGGTCAAGTGGACTGAAGTACGCAAAACGCTACTTTAATTTCAATGACCCCAGAATTCGAACTGAGAGAATCCTCAATTTACAAACACGAGACCTAATGAAATACTGAACCCTACTCATTCATAATGACTCTTTAGACGCTAGATTCGATGAGAACGTAATTGGTTTAAGTCCATCATTATCCGATGAGGGTGATGTCTTCATGCACTTTCATTGAATAATCACTGTGTTTCTCTTTCCTATGCAAAAAACTGCCTTTTACGCTGATTTGCGATCATTAATGCTTCGAAAATATTTTATGATCTGGTCCTACTGTGCACCATTTTCAACCTAATCAAACCATTTAGCGAATCATGCCGAAAGCTCTGCATCTTTAGCTACACTCTACTGACAATTTACAAGACCTTTAAGGTTTGACAACCCTTTGTGTTTCATAGCCCTCTGGAGAATGTCAAGAGTGAGAGCAAGGCGGTGATGCTAGGCAGAGGTGCCTTCAACCCCAAAAATCGATTCTACCACGATTTCACATTGCAACCGTTTTTCGACTTTAAAATGTTTTGTAAATTTTCTCTTTTACAAATTCCTTGTGATTTTTGCTCCAGTTCTCATCTTTCAACGCTATGCAGATCCGTACTCCTGATTTGCCCCTTATTAATGGCTCTTACAATATCGACATATGCTCCGGGTCTACAGGTCTCTACTCGACCGTCATGGTAAGAATGCACTGTAACCGCACGCAAGTGAACAAAGCTGGGACAACACAGCACCCTTATCCGTCTACGGAATCAGCCGGTCGGTCACCATCACAGATCCTTGCACCTGCAGCCTACGACCTCTTTACATTGGGCTGAAATTTATCACCCATTTAAAAGATGAGGCTTGTATTCCGCTATTACCAATGTTGGATGCCTCTTTCCCACACTTTTGTTGGAGAATCTTTTAATATTTAACAGTAAAACTACTTTGTCGCAGACCTAATTCCCCTCTACCCTAGCCTTGCCCACTTTAAATTGGAACATGCATATTCAATGCCCAATTTTAGTTGCTATGTCAACGACCTATTCAAATGTATAGCAGCCATTTTTCGTTGCCATGATGAAACCCAGTGAGCATGGTAACACAATTAGCTTTGTATTCTGAAGAGTAGCGTTCAGCGCATATTTCAGTTGACCACACGAACCTCTACCAAAACATGCCTCTCCTACGCCTTTGTGCGCTGGTACGTTAACCCTTTAACACAGCTGTGCTCTAACACCCCGACTCGAGCCTATCAACACCAATGTCCCCTGTTTTCACCCGGAATGTGGCCTGATTGAGTATTTTAATCACTACATGCAAAACCAAAGGTCCCTTATAACTCGACTCCATTTTAAAGCAGGGCAACAATAGCTTAGTGCAAAATCTAGAATATCAAGTCAAAATGCACAACTCTTGCATTTACCTTATTGATTTTCTTCAAAGCCATTCTTCTTCTTTATTGTCGCAAGCCTTTTGGTAATGGAGAGAATGATATTTACTTGTTGCTTCTGTGACTCAAAAGGAAGTGCAAATAGCTTGTTTGGTCCGCACTAGTAAAAGCTAGCACTTTCGTCCCTGCCACTAGGTGGAAATAGCAACAACGTTGCATGCCACTTTAAACTATTTCCGTCCTTTTTAATGCAAAATTGGAAGCTACCTTCTGTTTTTATTGCCACTAACACAAAAGTTTCTTTTCTTTTAATCAGCATTAAATATTTGCGATAACTTTGCTTACGACATACAATTTTTTGGGCTTGATAAGTTTTCTTCACCTTTACTTAATTATTGAGTTTGGAAAATTTCCACAATTGCTCTGTGTTGTAAAACCTCTTATCGGTCCCTTACTATAATGAACAGTATCTTAAAATAACTGCACTTACTCGACTCTGCCTACTCAGCACTTAAAGTAAAAGGCCGCACAGCCTCACTGATTTCACGTTATGAGGACGACGACACTGTATAGGACACTTCATTTACTTCAGCTATCACCTTGTATCCTTTTTGTTGATGCTCCATTGCTACTAGTAATCATGAGTAGCACTATGGGAACAGGTTTGCTACCACACCCAATAGCCATCTGCAGAGCATTGCAACCACTTGATGGGTCCGCATCTAAATGAATAAATGAATTGAAGACTTCTCCTTAATAAAAGGTCGGGTCGATTAAGAATTTTAAACATCACAGCAATTGGCCGGCAATGGCACACCAGTAATTTAAGTTACTCCGGCCTTAAATGGGTTGTTATGAGACAGTCTGGAACGGCACCTGAATAGATATGGCAATATTAACCACCCCGACGCAACGCACAGAAGTCCAGCAAAATATCTGTAAGCACAATCTCAGTACCGTTCACTCCATTCATCACAGATACTTTTAAACACCCATGTTCAAATGGCGGTTTTTACACTGGAGGAAGTGTGCAACAGGGAGATGCTCCTCAACCTGTTCAGCTTCAACCCTTATATACCTAAACAAGCAGTAAGTTTCAAATGCGCTTTTCACCTTATTCCTTTTAAAATAGTGATTCTGTGACTCTTGTGAGAAAATATGCACGCGTATTATACGACGATTGAAATGACAGCAGATAGAACTCACTTAGTCATGAAACATTATTATTCAATGCCTTTAAATCGATGACTATATGCTAGTTTACAATTAGTCACCATTTATTGCCAGGATTATAAGGGAAAATCTACCACTAAGATTAAAGTGCTCTCCTGTTTCATGATAACATCAACACTTTCATTACTCTGTGTAACAGACGTCAAGGTAAGACCTCCTAAAATCAATCGCTTAAACATATCACAAGCAATTATTATCAGGTCAAATTATTTGCGACAGGAGGTCCAGGTTTGGAGGTAAATAAGTCACGCATGTGTGACACTCTTAGCGGCCACGCTAAAAGACCAATCCTGCTTGTCTCATAGCTGACTGTGATAAAGCCTTTAACATTTCTACAAGTGTGACGTGGAATCATGCAACACGCAGTGTCAGCGGATGGCCTACACGTGCTCGGTGGCCATCGGTGCTGACTCCTGCATGTGTGGTGAGCGGCCTACCGACATGACAGATGTGGTGCAGAACTGCTCCGGCAGCGACATAGGTATCCATTGCGTCCCAGCCGATGGGTCCCTCTTCCTCCTCCAAGTAGGTCCTTCACCATCTCTCCGTCCATCCTCCCTATGACTTCTCACGCATAGAGTAGGGTCGTTCAAATCAAATGTGGGCTTTTGGGTCCATAAAAGCAGAAAGCATTTCAGCTAGTGGGAAGTTAACCTACTCCTAACCTCGGTTTAACACTACACTTATGCGCTTGTTTAAACGCTCGAGTAACGCGGTAAGGTTCGTGCAAAATATGGTTTCACACTCGGGGCGCTGAGTCGAAATCATCACCGATCTGCAGACGGACGGACGTCCTTGAAGCTTCTATGCCTTTTTGCTATCCAATTACTGTGTAGAAAGTGCCCTACCAACATACAAACTGTGTTTGGAGAAGTCCATTGGAGCAGATGTCTGTTAGTTCAGGTTTTAATGCCTTCGTTTCACGCACGAACGATTGTTGTCAGGCCTAATGAATAACAGCGTCTAAAATGGTCACTGACACTGAGGTAGTGCTTAGTAAGATGTGCAAAACTGTCACTCTTCCATCTCCCTCCTTCATTGCTACAGAGTTTGATATAGCAGTATCAGTTAACCGTCCACGATAGTGTCGGGTTTCAGTGAGGTAGTCGTTCAAGCCCGACATTTCATGCAATCGATCAAGCTTGCCTCTTGAAGTGGGTTTCGATATTCCTACTTCTTCCACTGCTACATTGCTCGAGCTTCTCTCGGAAACAAAATAAGAAACAGTCGATGAGGCTTCACGCATTTGCCTTTACCAGACTTCTCTCGACACGGCGTACCCGGGATTGGTGGGAGGAGTGCAGAAAATAAATGTGTCCTACCCAGCCCTCCAGGGCTACCCGTTTGTGCCCATTTCCAAGATGAATTTGGAGATGAGAGTTTTACCGGAATGCAGCTGGGAATCGATTGGAAGCCCACCTCCGCTCATTGTTAGCTTCGTTTCACCCACTCCTTTCACTCAAAACGTTCTCTTGGGCTTGAAATACGACGATAGGAGTGTAAGTCTTGCAATTCTTTTTGCAAATATCGACCAATCTTACTATTGGAGGCATTTGAAACACCAATTTTCTGTCACAGTTGGCGGTGACTTTAATCCGAATACCATTCAATCGAACGCTTCAAACGGAGAAGATATGGTTCGAGTGTCCAACAGAGGTCCTTAAGGATGTCTTTTTCGACTGCAATCTTACCGCTGAGGTAACGGACGGGTTTGACGGGAAAGTGATGTGGAGTCAACAGCTCAGTCAAGATTTCTCTTTTTTAAGTACGTTTGCATTGCTAGTACATCAAGCATTGAGGTTACAACGCTTGAAGCCGGAGCCTTAGATCAAAACTTTAAGGGAATTGAAATGGGTTGACAGACCAGTGTGAAGGTATCAGTGGTATTTTCAGTGGCAAGTGTAAAAAGGGATTTGTGCCTCAAATTAACACCCTATGAGAAAAAATGCACGAGTATTGCAGAGATCAGTTGCCATTTCCCTCTCAGCGGCGCTAAGTGATTCATTTCGCTGCGCTTCTTATTTGCTTATGTTGTAGCTAAGACTTTTGACTACATCGGAACACCGAGCTTGTATTCTGGGCCGAGTATGTCCGACTGCACCCTCGAGGGTCTAGTTGTCACGGGAACTCAAGCTATGTATGCTGGAGAGATTTATGAGGTCAACGTCAAGCTCAGAACCCCAACTCAACTGCAAATCTTCGTGAGTTCCTTGTGTCCTAGTTACATCGGGTCCATACCTGTATCATTCAGCTTAGGCTCTTAAGACCATATTTAAGTTAAAGCCAGTTGCCACATTAACTGCTTCCAGAATAATTTATTTTGACAGTTGGCATCAGAAACATGGAAATTTCGAACAGCTGTCATGACTTCCTCCTTAGATATTGCGTCCAACATGTGAACGAGGCCTAATGTACGACTACTTCACGGACACCTGTCAGCCAGAAACGCTTGAATTTGGAAAGTGTACTGATCAGGAGGTCTACAATCCAATGTTCCGCACTTGCGTACAGAGGTCTGTGTCAGATGCCGAGAAAATTAATAAAAGAGGCATCAAGCAGGACAGTCCAACCACCTCACCCTCAATGCCTTACACTGTCGTGAAGGTACGTTGCGTTTGTTTGTGGTATTCCATCGAACGGTGACTGGAAGGAGAGGACCCCCTTAATTTTGCATCACTTTGCTAGAGTCTGATCGTCAATGCCAACTTTTCTGGGTTACAAATTTTCCAACTTCAAAAGCCATTCAGAGTAGAAATTGGTGATAGGATTGGAATACTACCAGCCAATCTTAAAGCCGTTGATTGCACCAGTTCAACAAAGACTGCTCCTGCGGATCTCGTGTATTCAGTACCTCCATTCTGGGCAATTCAAGAGAGGAAGAAAGTCTTAACATTAACACGCCTCGCTAGAAAATGTTACAAAGTGCTCTAAGGACAAAACTGGTTTCGAATAAGGAAACTGCCACAGACCATTATTTATGTGTTCATTGTCGTACAGATATCCGCAGCTGTGCCTGTAGGCCCATCCTATATGCTGTTCAAGGGTCGTTTCGATACATCAGGTGGTAAGCAAGCGGTAGCCACTGTCTACACAGATACGCATTCCACGATGCCTCCAGCAAGGGCTTTTGAGCGTATTATTAACGTGGTTAGCCCTCTCAAGGCGCCTAAGCTCTCGCGGTCCATATTTACGGTAGACAAAGGAGAGGTTCTGCAACTCACGGTGAATCAAGGTTAGTTTGAAACAATCTTTAGAAATGAAGCACCAGGATCTTTGAAGAGGAAAAGATTTCTCACTGAAGCAATGCTATGTAACCCAATATGCACCTTCCAGATGGTAAGGTCATATACAAATGGGATTTTGGCGACGGTTCACCAGTGGAGACAACTCTTGCGAGTGAGATTCGTCACGTCTTCCAACGGACCGGTTCCCTCTGCCTCTCTCTTGCAGTGGAAAACGCCTTTGAGTCGGCAAAACACACCTTCCCTATCAAAGTCTACGAGACTGTCTTGCTGGGAGCATTAACAACGGTGTCGGAGGGTCAAACGCTTGGATCTCGAAAACCCATTGATTTTGTCGTTACAGTGATCACAGGCTCGGAGTTAACTTTTAGATGGTTTGCTGATGGTGAACTGATCCAAGAAACTGCAACGTCAAAGACAATTATCGCATTCGATTATGCTGCAAATTACACCATCACTCTGAACGCATCAAATCGCATTAGCTGGCAAGAAGCGCAAACGTTCGTTGAGATTGTAGCCCCAATAAGAGGTAAGCTGCGGTGTTTTGAGTCGTGAGGAGAGAAAGCAGTTTTACGCTAGTAGAGGCAAGATAGTTTGGCTACTTTGCAGTTAGGAGCACTTGGTTTGGTAGGAGGCTTTTCGGCCAGTTCTATACCTCCTCCAGAAACTCGAAGGTGGTGTTTGCTAAAAGAAGTGGAGGAGTGCATGCCACCCATTCTGCTGCGCGTTGCTGTCTCATTACATGAGACAAAGGATTCTGTGCATTTTCTTGCTTTCCTCAGGAGTTTCTCTCGAGTGTGACAGCATTCCAGCTGGTGTGGAATCGTGTCTAAACTTCGTCTATTCCGATGGACTTCCAGTAAGAGGAGAAGCATCGATAGACTCTGAGGCATGGAGTCCTGTGAAAATTGAACCCCGATCCAGATCAGTTCATTCTTCTCCTGTGCTCTTTAATGACAGTGGCAGGCATCAGGTTGCTGTCAGGTTAACCAGTGCTCAGGGCAGTGTACAGGAGACTTTCGACATCTGGGTGGAGAAGGTGCCCAATCAAGGCTAGTCCACTGAACTTTTCCACTTCTCCTCATCACACTTGCGCCAACCAATGGACATTAGGCTAACTTGCAGAAGATTAATTTTTACTGATAGAAATATTAGAAAGTTTGCAAAATCTAACACTGTGACTTACTAACTGAGCAAATAACGCAAGCAATCTGATTGGCATAGTGGCCTAGTTGGAAAGCAAATAATCACTCCACTTCGTGGATTTGCTTAGCTTACCTTTGCTGCACCTGTTTATGCCTTCTAGGAGGGTGTGCGTGAATGAGGACACAGTGATGACATCTGAAATCACTGGCGAAGGCACTAATGGCACAATCAAGTTCGTCGATGACCACGACTTCAAGGACTCCCATTTTACACAACGCAATGAATTAGTACCTACCGAGTTCACCTACAATTATGGCGGTTATCCCAACCCAGAAAATCTACGCTTTTCATGGGACCTTACTATGCGCTGTTCGTAGCTTTACCGATGATGTGCTTGTGTCCGTCATGCCTTCCATAGGCACGTACGAACTGCAAACGGATCGAACACAGGTCCCTCAAAATGAGGAATACTGTGTTTGTGTCAATCGTACTACAGGTCAAAACAGTCCCTGCCTGGATGTCGCTATTGACTGAGGTGACGGAAATCGACAGACCCTCCTCAATTTCCACGGGGAAGGGAAGCCAGTAGGGCACTTCTACGCGAATGATGGTCGCTATAACGTGGCAGCCAAGGTGCAGCAGGAGAAGGAAGCAGTAAAGCTAAACAGTCTAGAGGTGGAAGTAGGAGTCGGTATCCTTGATTCCGGATGCCATGTGCAGCCCTGCAGTGTCTGTGAAGTTGGCAGCAAGTTCGAAGTTGTAGTGGTTTACAGCAGTAGAGAAGCAGTGACCACCGCACTGCGTGGGGGTGGCCTACCAGCTCCCATGCAACAGGTTGTCAGATGAAAGTCTTTTATCCCTTTTCATTATCTTGTTAGAAATCGTTAGTAATTCTCAGGCGTTGGACGGATTTGCATGAAGTTAGCAGCACTTTGTGTTAAGATAGGTGCTACTTATACTAATAGGTAAGGCTAATCGGCGCAGTAAAATAAAGTTGCATCGAAGGCATCATGTAAACAATTTAATTAAGTTGATTGCTTATTCCGCTGAAGACAAAGGTGGTTGCGATTGGGTTATAAGAATAGATGCGGATGCTCAGGATCTGTATCAGATAGCACTTTTAGACGCTGCACATGTCACCACTAGTAGGCTTAATGGAATGGCATGCCTGCCTTCTACAAATTACGTTAGAAAACTTGGGCTTTTGCAGCCCAAACAAGGTGGTCAAGCAAGAAGATTGGCCCTATTCAATGCGTGTCAGCCTACACTATAGAGGTGTCCAACAGCTTATCCAGCAAGCGGTGCACTCTTGAGATCGAGACCCAGCATCCCCTGCGTGACATTGAGGCGGAATTGGAGGAGGCAAGTGTGAAACCTCCTGGTAAGTATGAAGGTCCCTTTAGGCTCTGAGATCAGAAGCCATCTTCGGACTGCGCTGGCACAACGAATTTCATTACTCACCGTTTCGTGAGTAGTATCATTGGCCCAATGAGCAAGAGCGATTAGTGCTTATAGTAGAGACCACATAAGCTTTCAAAACCTAACAAAGTATAATGAGCTTTGGTCCAACGCCGTGGTTAACATAACGAGTACATCTCTTCCTGCATTACTACTGTTGGTGACTGGTGAATTGGTAATAAGCTAATTTGAGAGGTTGATTTCGCATTTTAACCTAAGATTACCCTTAGGAGCGGACAGAATAGGAAGGATATTCTAAGGATTCTGCACAAAAATGCTTCATTTACACTTTTGTGCAAGCCACTGTGGTGCAAAATCCAAAGTCGCTCAAGATAAGTGGCCCAGGCGTTCAGAGGGCAGACATGGTTCGGAAGCACGAAAATAAATAACGGTCAATAGAGTACTTCTAAGACAGAAGCTTCCAATTGTCATAGTTCGCGCTTGAGCTCCCTTCTCATGGCCAACGAGAAGGGAAATTAGGTAATAATGTTGTGGCCACTCAAAACCATTCCAAAGAAGAAAGAAGACCTAACGCCTAGAATACGAATCTAAGACATGTAGAAGGGATTATAGCCAAAGGCATGGCCCAGAGGGCAGAACATCCGAAACTCATTCTTTTAAGCACCATTTCCAGCGCCTCGCCTTGTCAGACAACGCTAGGTAGTCGGTGTTGTAAGGTAGAGCACCCACAAACCAACCACACCACTCATCGGATTTACGCATTCTTAGGGCGACACATGACTGCAACACCACTGACCCCACTTGACTCCTCCACTGGGTCTGCGGTTTCGCTCTGTTTGAGGACTCCATTGAAGTAAGGAGGAATGAGCTAGCCTTCGAGCTTGTTCATGAATGGTCACAGTAACACTGACCCAACAACAGTCGTTGTACTAGGAACAAGTTTTCCATGACTTCCGTAGGGGTGGAGCCTTGCACCAATTCCAACTTGCCATTTTGCCTCCGCTTCAGAGCCCTCCAGTCATGTCTACCTGGGTGGGGGAGGGGGCGGATGTTACGGGTCTACATCGTTAACACCTTCACTAAGCTACCACAGATAGCCACATGGTCAACTTTCCCAAAACGAATGATCATCAAGGCAAGAGTTGCTCTAATTACAAGTGCCTTTTCTGCAGAACATGGGACCGAGATGGCTGCCGAGTGTGGCCGTCATTTGCTGTCCTTCTGTTTTGAGTCGCCATTGATCCCCTTATCCACAACACATGCTCTCCATCCTCTTCAGTAATGTTTATTACCCAGCAGAAGAAGTCCAAACAGATATTTTTAGCACAGTATTTTGCTTTCGCTAGCACCAACGCAACCTCCCTAGTCATTCCTGAAGAGAGGGGATGACATAACATTCTGCAAGTCAATGCACTGTTTAAGAAGAGGAGGAGGACTGAGTGCTACTGGCGTGTCCCGGATTCCAATCCGCCCTTCAACTGTCGACCCTTTTCCAAACACCAACAAGTGCACAAACAACGCACTAAATGCCCAAAAACACCCCAAATGTCAGTTACTGATGTGAACCAAGAGCCTTCACCTGTGTTGAGTCCAATCGCAATTAAGAAATTCTTAAGCTCATTGTAGCTTACTGTCTGTCCGCTGACCTGGTTGGTTGCTCACATCACGATCGGAGAGTAGCTAACTAATAACCTCACGAGCTTGCCAAAATCGATTAGCTGAGAGGAGCATAACGCCATGCATCTTGGCCAAGCAAATGACTTCAATGAGGATTTGGGAATCATTGTCCAAACTAAAGCCAAATCAAGCTGTCTCTACTCTCCCACCATGAAGGCGTTCTGGCTCTTCACGTGCGCTATACTGGAGTGGAAGCGGCTCGGTCGCACTGCTTTCAAGTGAGCGTCAATTGGGCCGACGAATCACTCACCACCAATTCAATGTCCACTTCTGTGAATGATCTTCGTCTCACTTACCGCATGTCGAAGGAAAGCAACCTCATGCTTGAGGTAGTGGTGTTCAATGGTGTCTGCAGCCAACGCATCCCACCTCACGTAGGCGAAGCATTCATTTTCATCAAAAAAATTCGATCACCTCAACAACAATCCCCACTGTGACTGTGATTTACCCCTTTAATTTAACTGCTTCAAGCCCATCATCTCGGCCTTTATGGACGCTCTAATTGATGAGTTGGACATTCCTGGCTTTGGAGGAGAGCACGAGTGCTTCACCACTGATGATTCTACCCGGTTCGGATCCGTCTTCAAGGGCGGTGCAATCAACGTTACATATGTTATAATCAGAGAGGTCAACAAAGGCATCACCACTTTTGAACAAACCTATCCATCACCTTCCATTGTCTACAAAACGATAGCGGTAAGTCGTCTCCAAGACATGGGTATTAGTCATACGAAGGAAGCCGTGATTTTGGGTAGAATTAATCCATGATTGCCATAGCAGTCACTTCCTCTGGCGTTACAACCTAAATTCGCTTTTTATAGCTACACAAGCATATTTTAAGACACTTTAGCTGAAATCTTCCTCGTGGATACAAATCGCCTTATTCTACCTTGATATCCCACTCGTAGTTTGATTGAATCCTACTAAAGTTGTAGTCAAGTAGTGGTTGTGGAATAGAAGGCAGAAGTCGTTGATCCAGCAGTGGGGTAGCTGCATCATTCGTCTACGTCCCGCACATTAGAAGACAATTTTGCGCCACCTCCAAGGGAGTTGCGATTGCGGTGCAGTAAGTGCCTGTAAAACCAAAAGCGAAGAATCCATCCTAGTAGTATAGCATGTCATTGTCATCCTCCACCTCAGAGCGCTCCCCTTGATAGGCCGTTCACATTGGCTTTGGCGACGTCGTTGGCGCAACTGGGGAGGGACTTAACCGGACCTTCGCAAAACACTTCTGGGTGTGTCGATTTCGTCCTGTGTGGGAAACTGAGTCAAAGAAGTGAAATTCGAGGACAGGAAATGTACTATTCAACAGGCATGTTTGCAGCTGGTTGTGGGAGCGCTGATCGAAAAGCAGCGTCGCATAGTCAATGGACTTAACATAGAATCATAAGGGCAGAGTTTTGGCCTGCTCTGCCCTGCCACTTTGTCTCCACTTCGGCACTGCCCTGGCGTGTCTATCTGAGCCCTGCCCAGCTAGTAGAGAGGCGAAGTAGGCGACATCGAGCGTCCACTTAAGTAACGTCCTAGTGCTTGCATCCTGGGAAGATACGGAACTGGCGCTGTTTTCGGAGGTGGCTATCATTATCAGACCTTCCGTTAGAGGTCCTACGAGATTCTTTTATGCGAAGCACACGTGCTTTGTTGGTCACGTCAGCCTATGAGATCGAGTCCGCTTTCCGCTGCCACCAACGCAGGACCCAGAGACCTCTCCGAAAATAAAAGAAGGCAAAACACTCAAGAGGAACATGTGTTGAAGACATGAAGAAGCGGTTGAGCCAAAGTGACTTGTTAACGCAACAGTGATTGAAACTATAACATAACGTCTGGCAAAGCATATTTACATTGTGACGAATAATTTCTCTGCGAACCAGAAGAGTGCACGCTTGGAAACCAAATGATTAAGGTTTATAAATTTCTACAAATTGACGTCAGATTCATGGTGTAAATCATTGGTTTCTAGTAGGGAGAATACAAAGCTACTGCAAAGATCGGCAATACCATCAATGTCTACATAGCTGCCAAAACAATGTGCATTCAAGGCGAGGTTCGGGGAAAGCGCTTATCGCTTCAAACTCCAAACCTCTATCCCTGGAAGCAGGGGCAAGTTCGACTCTCATTCGTTGGACTCGCCGATAGAGCCTGCGTTTGTGTTGACCTGGGCAACGGCAGACGCCTCGCCCACCCACCTGTCGGGGATACAAAATGCGGAGAGTACTCCGACCACCTTTCCGCCTCGCGCACACTGATCAGAAAGTCACTCGTCCTGTCAGTAGTATGTGACACTCAAAACGTATGCACAATTACTGCCTCAATTGGCCGCACGACTGCGGAACTAAACGTGACTGTTGCCTCTGCTAACTGCTATCCACCTCGCATAACACTGGAGTCACCCAATATTGCCAAGCTCAACACACCTGTGTGCATAAGGGCAGAAGATGGGCTTACTGCAATTGCTCGAAGCAATGCAACCATTTGCCCGCATTTCGAACCGATGGTGTGCAGGTGGGAAATTTTCAAACTGGGTTATATGACTGCAGGGAGGGTGGAAAGGAGAGACTCGCCGCAGGCTCCTTCAACATGCAACTTGCAGGCTAATGTACCGCACTACATGCTGGAGCCGGGACACTTTGAGGCCTATTTAGAAGGCATGATTGATGGTGTGGGTGTTTATTCGGCAGTCAGTGCCTTCATCGCGGTTGCGGAACTGACTCACGTCATAAGGCTGGAAAGGAACGGAGAGGAAATGATTTCTGTTAGCGAGTGCATTACTGCTCTTTGCCTCTCTCCTGCCAAGCACTCATTCAATCCAAATACCTTCAATGCCAAACCAAGAGAGGCTAGTCCAGTCGTTCGGGTAGTTTACCGCTGATGAGCCTGGTTGCCACTTTTGTAAGGCAACGACCCTTCCCTCAACATCACATGTGCAAACTGGCTGCTTTTCCTTTCGTCCACTTAGGGTCTAGAGGATTGGCAAGTGACATGTACACAGAGTGCATACGAATACGACAGTGCAGTGACATCCTGTGAGCTGCCCATGATTGATGGAAGGGAGCTAGGTGAGCTCTGCATTGACAGAAGCCTTCTCAACTGTACCGAAGTGCATCGCTTCCAGGCTTGAGCCAGCGATGTACAACGCCATGGAGTGGGAATCTTGCAGGTCACATTTGTGCCTGGAGAGGTGCCCTCTCTCCAAATAGCGTAAGGTTCAGTTGCATTACAGAGTCCCTCAAAGGAGTCATTAATCACATGTCTCATCGTGGCATGCCAGAATACATCCCAAAGCATTGTGATCGCTATAAGATTGGCTTGACTTTGCGTGTTCCAATTGAAGGATGGTTCGACCGCAACTTGGTCTTGATGGTTACCTCGAGGGCATCACTAGCGTGAGTAAAGCGACTGATCTTGGTCTGGAAGGTGAATGCGCAGGCAGCTGTGAAGGTGCGTTCTTGTAGACTATAGGTAAGGTTTAGCCCGATGGAACCATCAGTTCACTGGCAATGGAAGAAATGTTAAAAGCTTCAGAAGGTAAATGTGCTCGTGTAACATTTTGGTGGCAGAGGCCTGGACGGCATAGGCAATACACGCTTTCCTCTTTCATTAACTGAATTTGACAGCAAAACACTCATTATCAGTTTGAATTTTTGACAAGTTGCGATACCAGTTTCTGGCTTTGGGTTTGCTCCACTGAAACATCAGTGCTGGGCTCTGGAAGCAGAGTGTGCAAGCGATTCCATCCCATGGATCAGCCTGTGCTAGGCGGCTGTCATTTTGATGCGACCGGTGAAATCACCAAGGACACAAATGTTTGCATCTCCTGCGATGCGATGGACTTGAATAAGCGACCTGTGCTTTATAGATCCCAACGTGAGTGCCCTTCTGATCGGACTAGGTCTGTGGAAGTGCACTTGCAGAATGGCAAGCTGATGCTACCCTTCTTCCTCATAACGCGAGGTCGGCTAAAGTGTGCTTCTTAGGGTAAATGGCTTTACTTTGCCATTCCGGAGAAGATCAATGAAAAGCTCCTTACCTTCGAGACCTCAGGTGAGTCCAAATACTGCGGCCAAGTGCCCTGCGTGACGGGCAATTTCGAGTTGTGTGTCGACGTAACTGACGCATGGGCTCGATAAACGAGCGCTGCTTCGTCAGCCTTTATGTAAACCATCAGATACAGTCTTTCTAACATCAGCATCACAACAGGCACACCATCTAACGCTCTTCGTTTTATTTGCAGTTCAAAACAGAAACCTCCGATGATGTTTATGCCGAGTTGGAGGGCATTTATAATGGAACCGATCACGTACTCTCCGATGCATTGACAACGTCGGACCCAAACAACATCTCTGTAACGGTGCAGTCTCTCCAGAATAATAAAAGACGGGACAAAGGTGGCAACAGAGGGTATCCGCTTTGCAAAATGTTCTATAATTCTGGTCATTTCAGAACGAGGAAAAAGAATGTTCCATGAATATAGCACCAAATTTTAGCTAACATTGCATCATGCTGTTAGGGCGGACAATTCGTACGCTTTAGTAAGCAATGCAGTCATTAAGAAGCCTAGTGTGTTTTCAGTATCATGCAGCACATCATGATTTCTGGGACCATAAAGCCTTTCTACATCCCTCTTGTTCTTGAGACGTAAAAATAAATACCGCTACAATCAATCCTGACGCCACTAATGCGGCAAACATGAGAACTGATGCAAGTTTATGACAACTATGCATCCTTACAGTTTCGCTTAAAGCTGGTGTAGGCCCTAAAAACTAACTGATTGCATATTAGTATTTGGGTCCATGCCAAGTTGAACTAGCTCCTGCTTTTAATCAGTTCTGATGCCTACGATTGCTTCAAATAATCCCAAATTTAGCGTCACAGCTCACCAAGACTCCACTGCTTTGCTAGCGCAAGCAACACACAAAACATATGTTGTCAATGAAAGCAAACTGCACTTTACCATTGACCTCTTTCTCCCCAACTTTGCTGTCAAGATCGTCACCCAGCTGGTGGAAGCCTTGAACAGACTCGAGGTGGCCAACACAAACGCGTTGAAAATGACCGTCTCTACCCTGAGTGCAGCTACAGTAACTTCAAGTGACATGCCGCTATCAGCTCAGCTCCAACTCCCCACAGTCATTCAGAATGTAATCAAGAATCTTCACAAAGTTTCGCTGACCTCCTCGAAGGAGGATTCAGTTGCCGTCGGAACTGTGACTCTCTCCTCATTCTTTGACGTGCTCGCTGTATGTCACCAACAGTTGGACAGGTATAACACGTCCGGTGTGTATCCTTGCAAAAATCATCATATTTTTCCTGTAGGGCACCCAATCACAACTTGTCTCGCCACACTCCGAGGGTGTTGTGACCAAGCCTTCGGACATGAGATATGATACAGACATCGACAATGTCGGTATGTCAAACTGGGAGTAATTAGTAACTCATTTCGGTTCCAAGAAACCTGTGAATTGGATCAATACTATGTTGTCAGAATTTAGAAAGCATTTTCGAGGCGAGACGGTAGGACAGGACCATGCAGTCATGGCCGTGTTTCGCAAATTTCATGCCTTTATCAATAATGACATTTATTCACTTGCAAGTTTAGCATAGGTGGTTCCCATTTCGCCGATTGTTTCTATTCTACAACAAAAAGCGCAAAATCGTCAAGGTATTTTAGCAATGTGTTGTAAAAGTTCGCTTGAATCAAAATACTGTGCCAAAGCAACGAGAAATGTTAGACATGGGCTCCCACCTCAACAGTCCAAACTATCTTGACCAATCTTAATTGTTGGACTCCTCTAATAATAACTTCAAAGTATGTTGCTTGGCTTCTACCAACGATTTGTGTGCCTTCTCAAGTGCTCGCTGGCCTGCCTGGAGTCATTAAGATGACTTCCACTAAATCAATGGGAAGTCATGACAAATAGCTAAAATAAGACTTAAGGTAGGGAGAGATTGAAAAGAAGCTACAATTTTAGGCAAAGTCAGCCGTTTCGATACCAACGTGTTACAGGCACTTAGACAACGATGCCCCAAACGTTATACCGATTCGATTATGGCAATTCACATTAGCAATGCGACGGATACTTTATTGACTAGGCGAAAGTGGAAAGTGAGTTGTTTTGGAGTAGCCCTAATGTACAATTGTAGCAGGTTTATATCTTTAGTCTTGTAGATTACTTCTTTATAAATTACATGTCCTTCAAGTAACGCGGCTCAAATCTAGTAGAGCCTTTTCAACGGTCTCGCATTTCACAACTGCATAAATTTCAAAAGTTAAAAGCAAATAGCAAAAATGGATTGGAAGTGCCTGAGATAAATGTGCACAGACCTCAAAGGCTCCCTGCTTTGCACAAGGTCGACCGCGGGACAATATCGCTCACCATGACTTGTGTCTGCGATCATCTGCCTACTTTCGGTGCTGGGTGGTTGATTCCACATAATAGAATCGACTTCAACTGCGTCTTCAAAAACATCCAATTCGAAAGGAACGCCACTCTCTACGCGACGGAAATTGCAATCGCAATTACATTCCTCCTTCTACTCATATGGGCTCGGCGTATGGACAACAGAGACATCCAGAAAGTTAGTTTGGCATACTTGCTCTCTAGATCTCTAAAAGGTAAACACGTAGGCTAAGCACGAAGAATGTGAACTTGTAGTTGTGCATAACTGCACTGGCTGGGAACAAGCCGGCGGACGAGTGTCTTTACGAGGTGATTGTGCGCACAGGCATGAGGCGAAGAGCTGGTACCACCTCCACTGTCTGCATACAGGTGAACGGAGAAAGAGGCGGTACTGCACCCTTCACCCTCCGTGATCCACATCGAAAGGTTCTCCAACGCGGCAATGTAGATCGTTTTCTTCTTGCTGCCGCAAGGTTGGTTTACCTGGCTGTTGCTCGTAGTGACGTAGTGGCTAATCTGATGAATTGAGGGTCATTAATTTGAAGTTGAACTCCCGCTGCTGCTTAAGGAATTGTAGTGCCCGAGATGTCTTTGAATGCAAAAAAAGAAAGTTGGGCAGACCATGCGTTGGAAACATACAGCAGGCTTGATTACCAGCCCACTAGGCAGGAGTCTGATGCTGGAGTACCTAAGTGACCATTTTTCGAAACCGAGAGCTGAGTGAAACCCTCTGTCACCGTTTGAGCAATGACCAACATGCAGCGTCGATCATCACGACAGCCTCGGTGCTGTTGAAAAAGCATCCACGAGTCAGCTGCGCCAGCCATCGAAGTTCCAGCCATAAGAAGAGGCACTTGTTTGCAACGTCACTGATCTCCCCTAGCAGTTAAAAAGGAAGCTCAAATTGGGAAGAGGAGCCATTCTGGCCATCGCTAATCGGTAGAACGCTGGCACGAAAGCTAGACCATGTGACAAGTGAGGGGATTTAGTGTGGTTTCGTTGAAGGAGGGGTTCGCTTTTAGTCTTCCTTGCTCAGCCATATTCATCCGGATTCTATCCAGGCGGTTGAGAAGGGGTAGGTGTCTCGGAGACACATGTTTGAAGTCTTCATGGGCACCTTTGTAACAAATGCTTCCAGGTTGTTTTGCAGCTGCTATCACTTGCGACTTTCCTAGTACACCTGCGAAGCACGAGACTTTGGTAGTTGTGGACGGTAGACATCATTTCCAGCCCTCTTACCACTCGTAGCACATGAAGTTCGCCCGTCAGCGTGTGGTCCACAACCGGCAACGGAAAACTGAGAGTGTGTCCTTTACGATAGGGCGTGCGTTCCGTTGCCGCAAGTTTAGCATCTGGAGCCTTCTCTGGGACGGAATGTGCATTTAAACGTAGAGGATGGTTTGGAGTTTACCGACTCTACCCGGATGTCACCACTCTCCACGAGTCCACAACCGTGGAGACCCAGTATTGCATCCTCATCAAAATTACAGGTTAACCGGCCAACGTATTGCAATAAAATTAAACTTGTTACAAAATGGTAATAAGAACTTTAATAGCAATCAATTGGAGGTGGCCCTAAGAGGACAAGCAAAAGCAACCTGATCTTCTTCAAAATCATTGTGAATGAAGCACAACCTGATGTAGCATCAATGGTGGCTAAATGAAGCTGATTACATCCGTGAAATGCCAGTAGAACACACTGATCTCAACGCACCACCCTGCCGCAAGGAGCAGAGCGGTGAGAGCATGAGCCGCCAGTCAGGCATGCACGAGGAGATGTGAGTTACAACCTCACCGCTTAACACGTCATGTACATAGGCGCAGTGGAAGAACTGGGCAATCACGCATAGGTTTGGCTACTGAGAGGAAGTCCTTGTGACAAATTCTGCGGCCTGACGAAATCAAGAGTTAGAAAAAGTAAGTAGACTGTCAGCAGGCGAAACTCTACCTAACACACAACTCTGCGCGTCGAATATTGAATCTCACACTGCACACTTGTGCAGTGCATTTCGCATGAACAGCTAGGCTGACTTGTGCTGCGTAATGCAGTACCACCGTATGGTAAAACAACGCATGGGCATCCCAGCGTAGCTAAACTAACAAGGAGACGAGCTTTGGTCGTAGAGCTGGGCTGCGCCCCAAACCGCCGAATGAACAGAAAAGTAAGTGAGGGAAACATGAGATAGGCCAAGATCGATAGCTAAACTGTTTTTCCACCTCGCCATTTCAGGTGGATGCAATCAGCTACACAAGGCAAGGGCAGCCAACCAACCAATGGGGAATTACTGTCAGTGGCAGCAAGTTTGCTGCTATGCTCGAGTAACTTCTCGCTAGATCACAGTGCGATCACATGCTAGAAAGGAGGTCAAATTGAACCACTCACACTAGCTGCAACGTGCCACATCCATTGTGATTTCATCGTTACAAGCTCAAAAGGACGGTTAAGCAATGGAGGAGACGATGAAGTTCTAATTTGTGAAGATCAGATTAGACCTAAATTAAGAGGACAGTTTCCCACCATAAGATGTGTGGATCTATGACAAACGGTGCTGCTAACTTCTTTGTCGTCTTACACACAGAACTTCTATTACTTCAAAGTGACAAAGAGTATTTTTGGCAACAAGTCATGCCATTTTTCAGTAGGCGCGCACACAAGGGTAGTTGGCTACTCGTTTCGTGCTGTCAAGCATTCAGCGGTGATTCTCTGTGTGCGTGAATGCAGTAGGTGCGGATATAAATTGGTGCAGCCGTAAATGTTTGAGGAGCTAATAAGCAGACACAACAAATAAGTGACCACAGTCGAAGAGAAAACCCATTTCAACTACTGCTATAAAGACCTGTGTACCTCAAACCCACACAGTCGGCTCGAACACATTATCTTGAACCGCGGCTGGGCTAGTAAACAGAATGAATCACACCTGCTCATTATGCATCGTATGGAAGGCCAGACAGGCTTGCGCTGCCATGCACAATATCACCGCATTGCAGCATAGTCCACAAGGGTTACAATGTGTTTAGAATAACATGACGACGAGATATGTTCACCATCTCACAATTATAATGTGAAAGTAAGTAAGGAAAACAGCGTGTAGCTCGAGTGAGCCGACTAGTCGCACTTCTTCACCAGGAACTTTCGGGTGGACCACATCGGACTTGTGTCCGTGCATGTCAATGCTCATCTCAACACACATACGTGAGGCAAAAGTTGTAAGGAAATAGAAGAGCAGTCTTTTAATTTATCAAGAAGTCTCTTTAGCGGCAGAGGCGCGATAGCTGCTATGCTTGAATAAATTCGGTCAGGATGACTATGCTGTCGTGTGCTAGACTGGAGGTGAATTTGAACCACACACAGTGACTGCAACGTGGCAGCTAATTTGTGGGGTCATTGGCGCTGTCACAAAGAGGCAGATGTGTGGTGGAAAATGCCCCCAAATGCAGAGAGTTTGACCACGGTTCTTTAAGCAATGACTCGTAGCACACACACAATCGGTAGTGTTGAGCATGAATTGACTCTGAAGCGGAGGACGATGGAGAGGAGGACTGTTCCATGATTGGCGAGGTTGAATGGGAGAACACCACAACGCAGCAGTTGTAGATATTCACTCATTGATCCTTTGCAGCATAGATCCAATGAGTGACACTGCGGCAGCACGTGCTTGACCTCATCTGCATTACAACTGGTAAACGCGGCAAGCCAATGGTGAAGTTTAATGTAATAATGAGAGAGTGCGCTAGGATCTCAGCGTCCAAGTAAAAGGAGTTTGGTCGCATTCATGATGGATTTCGTCATCGATTGCGAGGACTCGTCATTGCCATTGATGTATTTCAATACTGTCTCCGCTCCTGCCAGCAATGTGCACAAATTAGAGAGAATGTGCCCAGAAAAGTAGTGAATTGTCTATTTGGACTTCTTTGCCTTCCTTTGGACCATGTGTTATTTCACGTTCGGTGTGCGCCAACGTTAACCCCCTTTCTAGCTCCCTCACTATCAAGAGAGAGAAATAGATTAGCCTAACAGGAGATGGCAGCTGAGAGCAGAGCACGAATTAAATTGCAACCCAAGTGGTAGACAGTACGCCGGGAAGCAAGCGAGCGATCTCAGCTGAAACAGTTAATTCCCAGCGTGATGGGACCGAGTGCTGATTTGAAACTTACACCCACTGTCCGACCGGCATGAGGAAGGACAGATCAACGCAGGTTGGAATAATATACGTGTGCACAAAATGAAATGGAACTAGTTATGCTACACCCCATCAATGCGAAATCGCATGAATAGGAATGCAGAGAGCGAGTCATCTGTTAAATTGTTAACCAGTTTATTCGAGCATGCCTCATCGTCAACCAATGAGTGACACTGCGGCAGCACGTGCTTGACCTCATCTGCATTACAACTGGTAAACGCGGCAAGCCAATGGTGAAGTTTAATGTAATAATGAGAGAGTGCGCTAGGATCTCAGCGTCCAAGTAAAAGGAGTTTGGTCGCATTCATGATGGATTTCGTCATCGATTGCGAGGACTCGTCATTGCCATTGATGTATTTCAATACTGTCTCCGCTCCTGCCAGCAATGTGCACAAATTAGAGAGAATGTGCCCAGAAAAGTAGTGAATTGTCTATTTGGACTTCTTTGCCTTCCTTTGGACCATGTGTTATTTCACGTTCGGTGTGCGCCAACGTTAACCCCCTTTCTAGCTCCCTCACTATCAAGAGAGAGAAATAGATTAGCCTAACAGGAGATGGCAGCTGAGAGCAGAGCACGAATTAAATTGCAACCCAAGTGGTAGACAGTACGCCGGGAAGCAAGCGAGCGATCTCAGCTGAAACAGTTAATTCCCAGCGTGATGGGACCGAGTGCTGATTTGAAACTTACACCCACTGTCCGACCGGCATGAGGAAGGACAGATCAACGCAGGTTGGAATAATATACGTGTGCACAAAATGAAATGGAACTAGTTATGCTACACCCCATCAATGCGAAATCGCATGAATAGGAATGCAGAGAGCGAGTCATCTGTTAAATTGTTAACCAGTTTATTCGAGCATGCCTCATCGTCACAACCTTGTAGAACACGCCTGCTCATGTTGTCACACTGGGCGAGCCAGTGCTGCTACACACTTTGAAGGCACATAGCTAAACAAATCGGTAGGCAAAGTGCTTCAGTTTGGCAACGTTAGGCTCAGTAGAATTATTACAGCGCTTGATCAGGTTGCATGAGTTGAGAGGAGGAAGGATAACAGTGAGAATCGCAATATGGCTTTGTGTTCATGGGCGCTGCAATCACCATTGCTCCAAATTACGATCTAACGATCATAGAAAAGGAGTCGACAGTCGATCAACGACTTGAGAATGCATGCGCTTTTGCTGGACTTATCCTCATCACCGACAGGAGCACAGTTAAGTCTGCAGCACACAGCGCATGCTCGTGCTTGTGCGCGGAATGCAATGTTTGTTGCTGGGCCACATAAAAACGCATCGGTTTGCGTGGCAGAATGCTGCAGCGAGTCATCAGTGAAGGTGACATCAAATGCGCTACTCTCTCTGAAATGGAGGTCCAGTCCTACATGTGATAGTAAATGCCAACCAGTCAGCAAATCAGGCATAGTTGTCATGCGGTTCTCATCTCTATTCCCAATTCCACAAAGTAAGGTGAAGATGCCTTACGACCTTAGAGGACGTGTATTAAATGGACGTGTGGCATTATATCAAGTCAAGCACATAGTTCACATGGCAGGCACCTCGAAGATGAGGTGGGATGAGCACCTGTGGTGGTTGCGGACCACAAAACGTTTAGCTAGTCATGGTGGTAGAGATACAAATTAAGGCGTATCATTCATCATGCGGCATTCATTCATTCGGCAAGCACTATTAAGCTGATGTCTACGTCGATGTACTACTTACACACAATATCGTTATGGCATAACCAGGTTGGGTCCTTGTGCGCCTCGTTGGCGAGGCGAATGATGGATGGATGTGGGAACGCCTACGCTCCTCATCAAAGCCGTGCACGCAGTTTGTGCAGGCGAATCGGATTTGCGGGTCATGGGTTGGGCAGCTCATAGGCTGGATTGATAGTGGACCACTCCTAAGTTCACATGGCAGGCACCTCGAAGATGAGGTGGGATGAGCACCTGTGGTGGTTGCGGACCACAAAACGTTTAGCTAGTCATGGTGGTAGAGATACAAATTAAGGCGTATCATTCATCATGCGGCATTCATTCATTCGGCAAGCACTATTAAGCTGATGTCTACGTCGATGTACTACTTACACACAATATCGTTATGGCATAACCAGGTTGGGTCCTTGTGCGCCTCGTTGGCGAGGCGAATGATGGATGGATGTGGGAACGCCTACGCTCCTCATCAAAGCCGTGCACGCAGTTTGTGCAGGCGAATCGGATTTGCGGGTCATGGGTTGGGCAGCTCATAGGCTGGATTGATAGTGGACCACTCCTATAAATAGGCCGGGATTTGTGCCTGAAAACATTCACAAAGTCGAAGACGATGATTCCATTCTGCCTTCTACTGTTAGCGGCCTCGGTGTTGACTGTGGGATTGCGAGAATCTGGTGGTAAGTAGCTCTCTTGCGCATCACTCTGCTCAGCATGTATAAAGTAGGATTTGGCGCATTCTAGAATTGCTTGCATCAGTCAATTTCTTCCCTTCAATATGTATTTTTCACCGAACTCTGATTGCTTGGTTTTGAGGCCCACGCACTTATTCATGGCAGCTTCCTCGCCACTTGCGAGCCCCTGATTTGCACTTTGCACGAAATAGGGAGGTTGGCAAAGAGTGCACATTTGGAAATTCGGCAGTAAATCTATCCGTTCTATTGTTGCGATTGCTGAGCAGTCACCGAAATGTAGACTCAAGTACAAGAGCAGCACTCACTTCAACTTCCGCTTACCCTCACACTGCCTTGCATTTTTGTTAATTTTGGAGACGCCTCCTGATTGGCAACAACGATTGGTGAAATGCTGAACGTATACACGTATTCATGCGCGAGCAAACAATAAATTACAGTGCTAGCTTATTAGTCACACAATGATGCACCGCACATAGCATACAGGACTGGACAAAATGCGTACATCCAGTAGTATATAGCACGTTACCACACTGACCCGTGCTCCGTGAGTTGCACAGGAATGCAGGAGGCGACTTTGCACCAGTCATGTCAAAAGTAGATTTGCCGCTGATGGGGAGTGCATTCCGGCAGGCCTCTCGTATGACCACACTGATGCGTTTGGGATCTGCTCACAAACATCAAGACCTGTCATCCATTCCCTGCCGTAAGTGATAGATGTGGGCGAACCCAACAACATCACTACAGACATTCCCATATTCTCACACTTTAATGGCAATCATCAATGTGGGCACCTGAGCCGGTTGTGAGGAACAAATTCACGGCAAACCTTTCTCCAATTTTAGCTTGAATTTAGTTCCAAATAACATATTCGCTTTTCTTCCATCAAGCCACCATAGTGGAAGGACACCAGCGGAACTTCAATACAATACATAGCCACAAACGCAAAGATAAGCACTCAGCACAAATCATCATACAACATGCATTGACAAAGACGCGATACATCCAGAATTGTTGCTCCAGTATGACCTTCGAATGAATTGGGAGGGAACGATCATTAAATGAGAGCACACTCTAGGACTTGCCTTTGATGGTGCATACAGCCTCATCCTTGTGTCTTGGAGGTTGACACACTGACATTATTAGCAAACTCGAGCAGTAATGTCCTGCTGTTGGGAGTCCATGCTTTACGAATGTGAGCTAAGTGAATCACAATGCCTTAAGCAAGCTCGTTGTATGATGTTGCATTTTAGAAGACGCAGCTTTGGGCAAGAAACCCGTCGCGACAGAGTTTCGTTGGGGCGTAGTGAATTCGACTGCGTTTCAGTTGGCTTGGGATGTGCGGCGTGTGTTTGGGCGCCGAGCAAAATACGTTGAAGTGCTCTATGCGCCGGTTGGAGAGCCAGACAAATTTAAGACCATGATCATGGTCGTGGGCAAGAAAAGAGTCATAATTGGTGGGCTGCTCCCCGACACGCAGTACTCGGTTGAGGCAGTAGCCTTCGGAGATAGTGGCACTGTTCTGGTTGAAACCGATTTGCTTCGAACACCGCCGACTGGTGAGTTCCTCTCCGATTGCATTCGCCGCACTTCCTTGCATGCATGCTTCCAGCTCTCTATCAATGCCTTGAAGTTTGCGTTGTTTCCACTGCACTTTTCAGTGGTCACGAGCCGTGCAGTGGATTCCGCAATGCACATGCATGAATGCCCACGTATTCTTACAAATCGTTTTTAATCCTAGGCAAATAAATAAGAAAAATGCGCTTCTTCTAGTAGCGAACCTCTTTTTGCTCTCGTGTAAGTCAGTGTAATATTGTGGCTGTGTTATTCTCCTAAATATCGTGACTTTGACTGGTGAATTTACAACACCGATTGTCCATTATAGGAACCTGTGGTTCAGAAAATGCACCAGTCGCCGTTCATTGCTTTCTTTCAAAACGTAGTGATGCCTTTCTTTCTTTCTTTCTTTCTTTCTTAACTTCACTTTAACTAGAACCTGCTTCTCCTTGTCTTGCTGTCCTTATTTGCAAAACATTGTGCTTTAACTGGCACGTTTTGTGTTATCGTAACCTGCTCGAGAAAACATCTACAACTTCTGCATGCAAGCTTATTTCTCCCACAACTACGGGGGCCTGACTCATGGTGGGTTACTTGATGCACGAATGTTTGCTTACTCGACATTATGAGCACTAAGCTGGAGCATTTCTGCAAAAGGCAGTTGGTCAAACGCGGTACTTTCAAATGTGTGTCACAGCAAAGTCCAATGCCAAATGAAGGAGGGGCATCCCTTTGCAAAAGCTGAATTGATCAATGCTGCGAATCTAACGACATGAGTATAATCGGCTTCGTTTGACACCACACCCTCAGTGCAATAGTGGAGTGGATAAATTCGCCACAGTCTGATGAGCTTGCACAAGTAGACCAGTTTCAAGCTTGTTCATGTTGAAGCAAAGGAACCATAGTACATCGGTAAACGTCAGACCAAGGACTGATCGACTTAGCATGTAAGAAGCATCACTTCACGGCTTCGAAGGAGAGTCAAGTCGAGAGAGGGCAATTTAGCATAGTCAATTGGGAGGGAACGATCATTAAATGAGAGCACACTCTAGGACTTGCCTTTGATGGTGCATACAGCCTCATCCTTGTGTCTTGGAGGTTGACACACTGACATTATTAGCAAACTCGAGCAGTAATGTCCTGCTGTTGGGAGTCCATGCTTTACGAATGTGAGCTAAGTGAATCACAATGCCTTAAGCAAGCTCGTTGTATGATGTTGCATTTTAGAAGACGCAGCTTTGGGCAAGAAACCCGTCGCGACAGAGTTTCGTTGGGGCGTAGTGAATTCGACTGCGTTTCAGTTGGCTTGGGATGTGCGGCGTGTGTTTGGGCGCCGAGCAAAATACGTTGAAGTGCTCTATGCGCCGGTTGGAGAGCCAGACAAATTTAAGACCATGATCATGGTCGTGGGCAAGAAAAGAGTCATAATTGGTGGGCTGCTCCCCGACACGCAGTACTCGGTTGAGGCAGTAGCCTTCGGAGATAGTGGCACTGTTCTGGTTGAAACCGATTTGCTTCGAACACCGCCGACTGGTGAGTTCCTCTCCGATTGCATTCGCCGCACTTCCTTGCATGCATGCTTCCAGCTCTCTATCAATGCCTTGAAGTTTGCGTTGTTTCCACTGCACTTTTCAGTGGTCACGAGCCGTGCAGTGGATTCCGCAATGCACATGCATGAATGCCCACGTATTCTTACAAATCGTTTTTAATCCTAGGCAAATAAATAAGAAAAATGCGCTTCTTCTAGTAGCGAACCTCTTTTTGCTCTCGTGTAAGTCAGTGTAATATTGTGGCTGTGTTATTCTCCTAAATATCGTGACTTTGACTGGTGAATTTACAACACCGATTGTCCATTATAGGAACCTGTGGTTCAGAAAATGCACCAGTCGCCGTTCATTGCTTTCTTTCAAAACGTAGTGATGCCTTTCTTTCTTTCTTTCTTTCTTTCTTAACTTCACTTTAACTAGAACCTGCTTCTCCTTGTCTTGCTGTCCTTATTTGCAAAACATTGTGCTTTAACTGGCACGTTTTGTGTTATCGTAACCTGCTCGAGAAAACATCTACAACTTCTGCATGCAAGCTTATTTCTCCCACAACTACGGGGGCCTGACTCATGGTGGGTTACTTGATGCACGAATGTTTGCTTACTCGACATTATGAGCACTAAGCTGGAGCATTTCTGCAAAAGGCAGTTGGTCAAACGCGGTACTTTCAAATGTGTGTCACAGCAAAGTCCAATGCCAAATGAAGGAGGGGCATCCCTTTGCAAAAGCTGAATTGATCAATGCTGCGAATCTAACGACATGAGTATAATCGGCTTCGTTTGACACCACACCCTCAGTGCAATAGTGGAGTGGATAAATTCGCCACAGTCTGATGAGCTTGCACAAGTAGACCAGTTTCAAGCTTGTTCATGTTGAAGCAAAGGAACCATAGTACATCGGTAAACGTCAGACCAAGGACTGATCGACTTAGCATGTAAGAAGCATCACTTCACGGCTTCGAAGGAGAGTCAAGTCGAGAGAGGGCAATTTAGCATAGTCACATCACAATCCCCATCCAATATTGCTGATTCACACGCAAAACTCCAAAGCCCTGTGTTGCCCCACCGACTGTGTGCAAAGCGCCCTGATCACTTCAAGTCATGTCGCTCCCACTACAGTTAACGCTATCCAGCCACTTCAGCTCCGTGCCTTGGTTGGAGCAGACGAGACTTTAGAATACATACCACACTCACACTAACTTCTTCTCAAATGTAACTGGACCATCCAATTATAGGCTAGCCGTTGTCAGTAAGGAAAGGTTGGTGGATTTTGTTCCATGACCAAACCTGCTGCCGGCGAGTGTATTGTCTTCTACATAGGTAATGTGTGCTTTTCCATCACCTCTGTCAAACGGCGACGATTACAAACCCTCTTTAACTCTCTCTCCCTCTCTCTCCCGCCCCCTTTCTACTTCTAATCCACCATCGAACAATGACACCCATTCTTGTGTTTTCTTGTCACACTCGAATTTTTCGGACCCCGGAGGGAGGACGGCTCGTGGAAGGCAGCATTTGCCGCACATTAGGCCCTTCACAACTTCAATTGCCTGCCGACAAATCTCGCCTAAAAAAATTCACTTAAAATAAGCCTCACTTCGCGCACACACCTGTCAGTCCACCTGTCGTTTGGTCGGTCGGTCGGTCCGCCATTAAGCCATCAGGTGTTGGCATGCACACAATGAACTTCCCTGTGGCGCCTGTCACCACTCCCATTGCTCCACATGGTGCAACACAGGTGCCACACCAAGTTTCTGTCGCCTCGGATCCCAATAAATTGGCCAGCCCTAAATCGCCTTTGGAATGAAAGGAAACCTTGCAATACCAAGGGTGGGGACCTGCACGAAAGCGGTACCCAGCACATATTGGTGCCCACTCAGACCTCACATACACCGTGATGGACGAAGGTGGCACCATCTCCCACAATGCATTGAACACTGCATTCTTTCCTTCCAGTGCTGTTCATTCCTTAAGAGAGATGTTCGCTGCCTTATGTGCACTTAAGTAAGAGAAAGCGCAGCATGTATTTGCGCGAGTCGGTCAAACGGATCATAGTGGTTGAAGTCCACTTTCGGTACATCAAGTGCTACTCGCCACCGCAAAGCGGTGATAGGTTAGAGGAATCAATGCTCTTCGGTCCTCAGTCATCTCACCGATCCCATGCCTTGAACTAGGTCACGAGACTGAGAAGCACCCTCGCAACGAACGTAGGTAGGTAGGTAGGTAGGTAGGTAGGTACAATCCACACGAGTGGTTTCATTCCTCCGTTGGGCACAATGCACCAAAGCCCAGCAGCCCTGCTTCATCTCCAAACTCCGCAGCTCAAAATAGTTTCTACTCACTTATTTTAAGTGTAAACGTGAGTCAATGCACAAACGGTAATATGTGGAGGTCAATCAAAAGGGACTTTGAAAGAAACACTTTTAATGGTCTTTTAATGTCAGATTGCCTATTTGCTAGAGGAAAGCAGACAGCGATCCGGAGGAAGAGGATCCTTTTTCAGTAGGGCAACAATTTGACGAAGCTGACGACTATGTTTGCCCTTGTCCTCTGCGATTCCCTCGATTCCCTTACCGCACTTGACAACTCTGGTGCGAACCAACCTACCTGCAAAAAGCGAGCACTCTAATCAGTTGTTTGAAGCCCGCAAGATGAAGTACTGTAGCCTCTCCCCGAGCCATCGCTTGAATTCGCAGCCACCCAAGCTGGCAGTGGGTGGACATGCTACATACCAACAATCAGAATAGAGCTGGCGATTATTAAGATGGTCCGATGAACCTGCTACAATGTATTTTAGCGGAAGTGCATCCAAAAAATAGAGTGGCTTCAGAGGTTGAGAGCACAGAGACAAACGAAGTAGTATATAGCTGTAGCTGTTATTTGCAGTGAACGAGGTGCCTTTGATGAAAGACATCGTACAATGCAGGGTTACGAATGCTGGATTTATTGTAGGCCTCAGATAGGAGATTGAGTGGTTTGCGCAGGTCTCAACGTCAGTAAGCAGGCTAGCAGGAGGTGCACCTGGGTCGTCAAACTTGCATTGGGTCCTCACGAGATTCCGCAAGTGGGAGAGAGTGAATGATAATTCGATCTTTATGGCCTTTCCCTTCCCTCTCAAACGACATCCTCTGTGACTAGTCGATCCTCTATCAAAATCAGTAATCGGCAAGTCTTAGTGTCGTCATTATGATTCATCTCATGTGCGTGATGGAGAAACAGCCATCTAGCTAACCAATAGTCCGACTGCCATTTTGGCCTACGCATAACACCATAGTCGCCTTCTATCATCCACCGAATACTGACCCATTTACTAATTGAGACAACAAATCACTTATGAGCAGTCCATTCTCCTTTTTGTCTCCTTCCTAAAATACAGTCACACACCGACTGATAACCTTCATTTATCCCAAATAAGTGGGTGGGTACAGTACTACCTCCTGCTTTAACTACGTTACCGATGGGTCACGAGAGAGGAGCTCTCACTGTCAATGCGAGACGTCTTGTGAGTACTTCACCTCATTCCTCTCTCCAAGATGTGGAAGCGTTTACGAAGCGGCTAACAACGAAGGTAGGGCTTTTATGGCAAGTGCAATCGTTTTCTAGACTAAGTGTTGTGATTGCTAATTTGCCACTTCAAAAGACACTTAGCAGTCTAAAGGATTAAAAGTAGAGGAAGATGGGTGTTTGTCAAGAACCTCAAACCAATTTCCACCTCTTAATGCTTGTGCGCGTGGGCATGAAATGCGTTGAAGGACCGGTTTGTAGTTGAGGCGGAGGAAGAGAAAGTAAAGGGCAAGTAAAACAGAGAGGATACTTGGGGAAGGGAGTGCAATTTCACAGCACCAACTCCCCCATCCACACTCCAATCCGCCCCAGACACTGGCGGATAAGGGTTTTGGTCTCGTCTGTTAAGCCATTTCATTTCCGACGAAATGAATTTCACCGTCTCGTAAAGTCTTAGCTGGATCCATACACACCAAGGGTGGTGGTGAGTGAGCACACTGGCTATTAATGACTCAGCCGACTGCCACTTCTTTTGCGCGCCACGTCACCGCGACAACATTGTGCATTCTTTTGTAATGGTGTGCAGAGCAAGTGCCTCTAAAGGAGCATCAGCTTTAAAAGGAGCACCTAGAAATGATAAGGCATTAATGCCCTATGCGCAGCCCCTGAAAAGGTCGTGGACTCTAATTTTACCGCATTCATTCACCGAGGAATATCAGTAACATTAGCGACTATGTCGGTGTAGTGCATTTTAGGAAGGCAAAACAACTTGAATACTAGCATTATCATCGCTTGCTTATGCATCATCACTCCCATCAGAGTGGGTGCCGTCAGTATCCCCGCTCGTCTAGTTCCCACCGATGTGGTCAATGCCTGCATCTACCTCATCACCTGCAAGTTCTCGCCATCATTTCTTCTTCTTGAATCCCGCCGTTGAGATGGCCTTCACAGCTCCTCTACTGAGGAGAGGAAGGTTCGCTGAAAAACAAATACCGGTTTTGGAGGTTCTTTGGAAAATGGTGCTTATTGCCTGTTGCCCAAACCCTCAGCACAGCATGAATTGCTGTACGCTTAAACCTGAGGCTAGAATAAAACATCCCTCGGTCTTGTGCCTGCGAAGTTGCGCACAGAACTGATGCGATGGCATCACACACTGTCTGCGACTTTCATAATGGCTATGTCGGCAGTGAACAACTAATAAATTTGTGCGACCGGGAAAGGGGAGTTGATGAAATAAGCACGCAAATGCCGCCACTTGTCATTGTCAGTGTAGGTTGTAAGAATGAAGTGAGTGGCACTCAGCAACGCCAAAATAGTCACTTCGGGTGACGTGTTTGGCAATAACAAAGTGTGGCAAGATGGCAGTTGCTGGTTGGAAGGCAAAGTTGATATTTCAGGGACCTCAAACACAAATGACAAAGGTGCGCGATTTCGGTAGCCAAATGCGAAGCGACCAATGGTGAAGTGTCCTATTCTCTTCATACGATCATCCCTTTAGGCGTGCTAGTTGCATTCACCAATTGCGGAGAACATAGCAAGTTGAACTGCATCCAGTCAAAGCAAGCACCAGCCACCCAATCATCAATCTACCTGCTGATATGAGTTCGCCTTTTTGCCCATTCGTTGTGACGATTGCCGCTTTGAAGTTGTGGTAAAGCAAGGCGTGTGGCAATCTCATGTTTAAGCACATTCGCACTATTATCCTCACGCGTCAGTGAGACCTACTGTGCGCATTAGCACGTTGGATAGCTGACCAAATGACCAAATGCAGTGTGATGGGTATTGCACACTGGAAGTCGTCCCAACTCACATTGAGCCCAGCATGGGTCATTTTGGAGAATCTCCTCGTCTGGCACACGCCTCTACCTCACAAGTTCACAAGACTTAGCCCTGAGAAAGCATTCATCCTGCTTAGGATGAGGAAGAGAGACTGGTTGCTTAGGAGGAAATGAACGAGATTCTTTGTTGCGGAGGTCCCATATTTTCTCAGCTTACATTCCTTAAGTGTCAGCGTGGCACATTACTGACGGAAAGCTAATTAGTCTGCGTGCGCCCACCCCGCACCCCACTGAAACTCCATTTGAAGCATGCGAGAGGTCGTTGGAATAACTAGGACTCCGAAACGGTCACCGCCCTCGAATGACGCTGGCCTTCCCACAGCACTGCATTTAAATGATGCTGTTTGATGAGGAGAACTCAGTGGAAACAAGACTCAAAGAGTGTTCCAGCACTCAACATTTGAGATTTCCCATTTCAGCTAATGCTTCGCAGAGATCGGTGTGTAGTCTCTGGTATTCCCTTTGTCTGCAGCTTGTCGGAACTTCAGACAGAGCTTCCTCGTTCTTAGGAAAGACCTTTAAATTCAACTATGCCCCTCGGCGCCTACCATACCCGTTTTCAACTCAGCCAATTCCAGTTGACAGCGATCCAACCTGTCGCCTGTTTTGAGCATTGTTCTCGCAATACCTCTATCCTGCCTTATCGATAAGTGGTAAAACTCGTTTGGCGGCTGATTTTTGGGAGGGGCTGTGGGCTACAATGCCTGCATTTCCCTAGCCTCTACATTCTAGCACTCGTATATCCCAAATTATCTGTGGCCTTTGCTAAGCACTGTCTTGTCTTTCGCCAATCCCTACTTGAATAGCGGCACTTCAGGCCAGGCGCATGTGAATGGAGCCTAATTTGACAAAGGCGCCCGAAATAGCACTGTGGCATATGTGCGCTCTCTTGCCTGGCTTTGTTCTAAGTCTGCTTGGAAAGGAAGTGCCGCTGCTTCCGGTATCCCGAATTCGCCTTTGGATGCTCTCGACTTGAACAGTTACAATTAGGTCCCGGTTCATGTGTATTGAGCCTATTTTGACAAAGGAACCCAAAAGAGCACCGTGGCATGCTGCGCTCCCTTGCATGCTCAGGTTGAGGTTTGATGAGAAAGCTGACTCTGCAGCTTCAAGTCTCCTGTTACTGAACTGAATATAAACAGGTACCTTTCACGAAATAAGCTTAAACGCGCTTGCACTCATTCATTTTTAGCTAGGCCGCTGGATTCACCATGAACACAGCATCCACTTCCACCACCAACGCCACTACCTCTTCCTCTAGTATTGCTTGATTTAATGCAGCAACGTATGCGTGCGATGATCCGTATTCGAGCACAGCATGAAGGACTGTGGAATGGAGAGATGGGACTTGTCTGTGGAGACAGGTGCGCAAGAATAATGAGCAGCATAGAAGTCTAAAGCGAAGTGCAAACGATTGAAATGTGACAAAGTGAACCAGCGACCCCGAGCGTCCCACTTCCGTCAGCAGAGTACCAACCCACACCGACGTAGCATGACTTTAATGGAGTGCCGAATCCGCAAGCATCTTCACAATGCCATCGCTAACATCCCCCCTTCCTCCCTCCCTCCCTCCCTCCCTCCTATACTGGTCGCTGTTCAACTCCATACTACGCCCTACAACTCACGAAGTCTCAGCTACCCTACCATTTACTTGGTGTTACCACAAGCTCATTTTATCCACGGGTAGGAAATTGCTGCTGTCCACAATTGCAAACATGCATTGGATTTGATCACATTACATAAACCGGGAATGAGAAATCGTAGTTCGCCGAAATGGAAGCTCATTACTTTGTATTAGACCGTCGCTAGACCGTCGCTGTCCTATTTGCTGTCTGTGTGCCTTTCTGTGATTCGCTCCACAAAGCGGTGCATAACGCAGCCCTGTTCAATACGACTCGTTCGCTTCTTCGCTGCTCTGCATGCCACTCACTGACAACGATGTAACTGGTGATGGTGCTAATGTGACCTGGAATAGTAGCGATCCAATTGGTGCTCACTAGTCAAACTTCCACCTTCATTTGATTTCGGACCACGGACATGTGGCTTATCACGCACAAGTCGCCAAAATGCGTTTATGGAAGCAATACTAGCTAGCAAGGGAAGCGCTACTGTGTCTGCAAGAGCACGACAACTCACAACGCTAGCGTCATTTGCAAATATGTCTGCATCATGAATGTTGTCCTGCATCAGAGATCAACACCACTAACTAGCGGTTCTATGACGTCATCATGTGAACCCAATCATGGTTACGGACCGAATTTTTCGCATCCCACCCATCCACACCCTTCTACGCCTTTCCTTACTCGTCTCAACTCATTTACCCTCTGCTTTTCGCAGTATTTTGCTCCGCACATTTGAATTTCTCGACGCCGCGTCAGACTGTACCGCACTCCATCCATGCAAGCGCACCCATGATCAGTGATTTTGCTTGTAGCCCTTGCTTTGATGTTTATCATCCGATGCGCAGGAGACTTGCAGAATGCCACCATTTTATAGCTTCATTTACAGACGGTAATGAAGCGCACATTTGATTGCTTTCCCTGTCGATAATTTCCAAAACCTACGCATTCCATGCTTAAGCTCTTAAGCAGACAAACGAACAAGTGCATGTGTGTGTGGGAGCATGAGGAATGTGTTGATGGTCTTGTTGACCGGATCGTGAAGAACGCTGGGGTCTTTGCCACCTTCCTCAACTTCACTTTGATGAGTGGCTCCGTGCCTTATGGTGTTCCTCTGTATAGGCTGGGTAAACAAATAAAATCACTGGAAGTGTTAGGCCACTCAAGCACTATAAATGATTGCCTATAGAAGAAGGGATCAGGTGGTGGAGTAGCGCACTGGCAGCCTTCTCAATCTGACTCCTTGGGCAAGTAAGCACAGATGGGGGATACAGCGAACTGAGCACATACAACTTGAAGGCATGGTTTATAGCAAAGCAGATTTCACTCCGTTTCATCAACTCCCACATTGAAGGCGTTGTGCCAATTGTTCAAGTCTCTAGGTGCCATCTCATTCACCTCTACTAGTCCCACTCCCCACGATGACATGAGTAAATATTCTATGTTCAGACACTTAAGCTTTACAACCTTGTTTGGACTAGGCACAGGTCAAGCCCGATTAGAGTAAACCACACTCCACTAATGTGCCAGTCAAATTTGCTTGTCTTGGACTGACAAATATTGTCCATTTCTCCACTTCTTCCCACAACTTCAGTGACTCCTACACCACCGCGCCTCAGTTGCTTCTTCCTCTCCTCCGATACTCATTCCCTCGAGAGCAGAGGCTGGTACGTTGGTCCTGGTTAACTCTTCACAATTTATGCACTGTTCAAATCTCCACCTCCCCACTTCATCATGCACTTCTATTTTTCTCCTCGCAAAGAGCCTGTCTGCGTGGCACTCCTCAATGTCGAGTAGGAATGTGCCTTCTCCTTAGACCATCTGCACTCGTTTCACTGTGTGCATCCGCTTCTGCTTGTCTGTCTAACCGAGTTTGTGTGCAGTGTCGCCCATTCCCTTCTCTTGCCCCTTTATCGAGTGGCTTCAGTAGGTGTCTCTGGCCAAGTCACTGCTTTGGATCTCTAAATATAAAGTTCCGCAAATCGAACCTACAACGCCTCCAACCCACCGGCTATTCTGAGGTCCAATACCTACTGCATATCACCTTGAGCTCCTCACGATCGTCAACTTTGACCACCAGTTTCCACCGCCCCAATTCTTACCCTCGGCTTAACCATCCATTATAATCCACTTCCCCTGCTTCGATGATGATCGTGCAGCAGACCCTGTCATAAGCTTAACTGTCATTTAATTGCGTCGACCTGCCCATTCGTACCTTGGAATACCGATTCAGCTGAAAGATCCTAATGGCCACAAGACCGGCAATAAGGTGCATCGAATGACAGGCGAATGGGGCTTATAAGGTTCAGCATGTCTAAGAACCCTGCTGCAACAATCGTAAAGTATTAATGGACTACGCTTCGTAAGCTTCGTGCAAATCGGCACAGTCGTATGAAGGAGCCCTGACCAAGGAAATCAGCCATCTACTTCTGGTCCAGTAGATAGGAAGACATTGATACACCGACTTGGGGCTCTTCTTAATCAATGACAATCCCACTAACCAGAAGCGTTTCACTTGTCACATAGATGCATTCGCCATAAACAAGGTCCAATAAAATTTGTGAAAAGTGATTTGTTTTCGGAAGCGCACCATTGAAGCAAAATATATTGCTCTCCCACCTATCCATCAGGCTGAGTTTGCAAGTTGCGGCAATGCATTATCCACAAAATAGGAGTGGAAGTGTTTGCTTGCCGTTGCAAGGAGGGCTGCATAGTTCAGCAGCAATGGCCTAGTCTCACCCACCAAAGCACACAACGGTGGAAGAACACGAGACTCGAAACCAAATGAAGTGGCAAACCATGCCTTTTCACTTGTCGTGCCCTGCGAAGAGCTGAGCTGTGCTGTGCTGTGCTGTGCTGTCTTGTGGCTGTAATTGCACACAAATTGCAATGAGGTGATATCACCTCCGAACAAGTGAGCCACTG